>JAYMFT010342029.1:0-20467 GCA_038088735.1 Panulirus argus
ATATATATATATATATATATATATATATATATATATATATATATATATATATATATATATATATATACTGTATTTTTGTACTTATACAAGCATGTGTACATTTTTTCTCTTCTTTGGATGTATATACACTTATGTTCATGTACATTATGTTTTTTTTATGCTTATTGAGATAATCCATAGTCTTTAAGTGGGCCACAACCACATAATGATGGTGAGATTTCATGTTTTGAGTTCCTTCGAAATACCAGCCTCTCCTAAATAATTTTTAATCAACATTCCAGCATGCACTTATGTGTGACAACTTTTTCGTCGAGTACTTAGTATATAATTGGACTTTTCAAGTCGTCACGATCACTTGAGGATACTGAAATGCTGCAGTTGGTTTATGAGTAGTTCACCTCGGGGGATCTTGTGTGTGACCGTTGAGCCAAGTGGGATCACCGTTGGGCACTGAGATCTGTATAGGGATGAATGCTGGGTATGCTGGCCAGGTTTTGCGACTGGGGAGTGTATGTGGAGCGGTGGGGTGGGGTGGGGGGTAGTAGGAGGAGGAGGAGGAGGAGGGTATTATTTAGGTGTTGCTTATGCTGTGAAGTTCTGTTCTTACGGACTACATTGCTAGGGTGTTCTCATTTATGTGTGGGGTGTTCTGTGGTGTCATTGGCGTTGGAGGATGGCATGATTGTCTTGTCTTCTCCTATGGTTTGTGTGGTTGTTGAGAGGTGGGAGGATGGATCTGAATTTGAGTCAGTCTGGCTTCTTGGATGAGGTGCTGTGCGGATGTCGTGTCCTCTTGAGTTGGTCGAGTATCTCCGTGTTCTTTGTTTTTTTTGTTGCCATTGGCGTTGTTGGGCCTCAGGATGTTTTAGTCTGTCTCTGGGGCTCCGTGGAGTAGAAGGTGGGATTTTATTTGTTAAAAAAGTGAGTGTGCGTTGTGTGCTATTGTTGTTTTCGTTGGGTTTCTGCACTGGAGGTAAGGGGGTTTGTGAGTTTTTGTTTCGGGACTTACTGACTGAATGGTTCCTGCATTTCCATTGTTCTAATTCGTTTCTTATGGGTGACAGGGATGTGCAGTGTGGAGGTGATACCAATGAATGTATGCAGTTGGAGCATCTGACGAAGACGCGTTTCTCAATGACGGGCGCTTGTCGCCATGGGCAGAGGCATACTAGTGGAACAGGGTTGAGGTTTGATGTCACCGATTTGTATTTGTAGGTGGGATGTGATGAGGACCGGGCTGTCGTCTCCCAGTAGTGGGGAAAAAAAAAATGGCATCGCGATTATATGACACAAGTTTTTACCTTTATATCCTTTAATTCAAGATATGCCTTTAGCACTGAGTAAATCTTGATTATTTCAAAACACTGACAACCCCAGCAAATAGATAATCACAGTGGTACTTCTCAGTGTCCCAGTGGCACATACCTTTCAATTCCACGACAGATGTTTCAGTGGGAAGATTAGTAATCTTCAATTTCATCTGAAAGAAAATAATCATATCTCGCTCGTAAAGCACACACACACACGAGAGGCAGTCATGATGTTCTCCCAGCATCAGCAGCTTAGTAGTAGCTCCCAACCCCCTGCTGTTTGACCCCATTGGGGCGCGGGCCGCGGGGCGCTAACTACCAACCATACTTCCCCGGCAGACCTGTGCGACTTCGGGACCAGCCCCGAGGTGGGGCTCTGCGACTGGACCAACCTGAAGGTGACGGAGCTGAAGTGGCAGCCTTCCAAGGGCGAGAGCGCCTTTTGGCTCGGGGGCCCACAGGATGACGCGACGTACGGGGATGGCCAGGGTGAGTGAGTCAGTCCCTTAAGGGCCAAAAGGTCATTCGTTTCCTTAAATAAGGGCAATAGGTGTGTGTGTGTGTGTGTGTGTGCCTGTGGCTGGTTGATGTCATTACAGACTCGTGTCATGGCCAAGGGTACAAGAGATTTTTAAGGTTTGAAGGGGGATTAACGCCTCTACTGGGAATAGAAGTTAATGACTTTATTGATGTCCAAGAAGTTCTTTATATAATTCAAATAATTCGTTTTTATATAATGCGATTTCCTTGGAGAGAGGGATTGAATTAATGTTTGATAGCAACCTTATGTGTATTGTAATTCTCAGTTGTGATACTTTGTGTGCCGAACATTGTAAAGAAAGCGTAATGTTCCAGTCTGTGTGTACTATGCAAATCAAGAAGTAGTTGAAGAGAAATTAAATAAAAGTGTTAAGAAACTCTTTTCCTATAACCGTTCCTCTGTGAGATGTGGTCTCCTTGTGTTCAATGCTCCTTGGAAATGCTTCTTTAAGAAAAACAAACCTAAAAAGAATTGATTAGATCAAAAGAACGTGAAAAATAATTTGGAAGGAGACTAAGTTTAGGCGTTGCTTTATAATCTTGCTAAATGAAGTGCTAACAATAGAAAGCCCTAATTTAGCCTGTAATGTCTTTATATTATATTTGACCAAATAATAATTTAATACAGCTTTCTTATACGAACGTAAATTCACTGCAGGTGGGTACGCAGTGTTCGAGACGTCGCAGATCCCAAAGCGCATCATCGGACAGCCGACCTTCGAGTCTGCCATGCTGATGTCCCACATGCGGGAGTCCACGGGGCCCACGGGGATGTGCGTCAAGTTCTGGTGAGTAAAAGGGGGAGGGTTGTATACGGTCCAGCAAGCCGGGTGTGGGTGATGGGGAGTTTAGGGCGCACGGTGGGGCAGATGGATGCAGGGAGAGGCATACGGTGCAAGAGACATAGCTGGGAGGAGAGGTAGAGGGAGTGAATCGTGTGTGGAAGACTTCGGATTGAGAGGAATGAGTGAGGGAGGTCTTGATTCTCTTGGGTGAGAGGTTTGTGATCAGGGTATACTGATGTCGATTGATGAGAGGGTTAAGTACACCATTTTCTCCGTCCACTTACTCGTCTGTTCCACCCATCTACAACTAGATTCCACACAGTCACTACACCATCCACCTGACTTTACCTGGTGATCCGCCTCGAGTTGGTTACCATCTGATCTATCTACCATCCCTCTGGCGTCTACTTGCCTCATCATCCCATTTGATTGTCGATATGAATAGTCCATCCTACTGCCCCATCCACCTCCCCATTTCACATCTAGCTTCCACTCCACCCATCCACCGCCTCACTGGCTCACTGACCCACATATCCACTTACCACTCCACCCATCTACGCACACACACACATCCACCAGACCATTCCACTCAGCTCCACCCCTTCCACCACTCTCCTTTTATGTTCAAGAGAATACTTTGTGCTGAATCCTATGTGTACGCTGAATTCATTATGAATTCTTAGATTCATATCCTAAGTCAGACATGTTTTCGAGATAGATTTTATGGTTTTTAAACTGAACTTTAAATTTAACACTGAGTTATTAATGTTTCTCTGTGGTTAATGTAGATTCTATGTGGTTTTTAACTTCGAGTCACTGATCTGTCCACAGGTACGCCATTGCCGGCCTCAGCCCGGATCGCCTTCGGGTCCTGCTGCACCCGATGGCCGACAACACGACCCAGGGCGACCCGGTGGACGAGGTGATGAAGGGATACGACGGCAGCGAGGACGTGGTGCTGTGGGAGGCGCGGGACCTGACCATGGGCGAGTGGAAGGAGGGGCAAGTCGTCTACACCTTCGATAGGAAGCACTCGGTGCGTCCCCTTTTTCCTCCTCCTCCCCCTTCGTCAGATATCGATAGGCTGGATTCCTTTTTCTTTTTTCTCTCTGATAGGTTTATGATGCACATTTGGTAGGGTGTTGGCACAGTTTTGGGTAGATTATTTTGGGGGTTTAATGAATGGAACGCTGGCGAAATTATTGGCAGTTTTGTGGAGGTCTTTGGCGTTGTTTTGGAGATGCGTGGACAGAAACGCTATGAGAAAGATGGGAAAAGCTTGACGGGGAAAAGGAAGGGACGGACTTTCATATGCAAATGATGACTTTTCAAGCATTTGAATATTTTTTTGTTCTTCATTTTCCAGCGTCAACTGTTTTTGAACTACCAGTTATTAACAAGATCTGGCTGATTTCAAACTGTCTGTTTTTGATTCTCATGTTGTTCACATCATTGAACATATCCGTTGTACAGAACAGCCCTCAGAGAGTCCAGGATTGTGTGTGCAATATCTTGGTGCACCATATATTGAAGAAGCAGACGGGGTCCGTACCGCAAGTGTCTGGATACGATGGGAGAATAGACCCGTCCATTACTCCCTGAAGGACTTCATTCTAACTTACGTGAGATGAAATTTCTCCTCTGGGCGTCACACCACTTTAGCAGATCACCTCTTGACTTGACGAGCGGACGTGAAAGCCATATTGTTGGTGGTGGTGGCGGCTTAGATGGAGACTGAAGAGTCCAAGCTGTCTTCTAGTTGTTAAAGAGCTACTACTGTCTCCCCTTCCCGTTTCCATTGTCCTTTCTATGCAGGTGTTGCCCGCTAATGGCGATTTTTAGCAAGATTTGTACACACCGCGAAGTTCTGTCGCATGCCATTTTACTAGTGCTTTTACTAGTGCTTAACGAACTGGTTAACAGTGAATTTTAGTAGTAATTAAAGTTGCTACTTAAGTGATATGTGTCTCTGTCTTAGATTACGCGTCTGTTGGTTTATAGAGCTGCTTTGGAGCCTTATAAGAAATTCTGATTTGTACTTTAATGTTTAGAATTTCTTTTTTTAAAAGTACAAAGTATTCAGTTTACTTTTAAGGATTCCCTAGGTAACAGTTGATGACTCTTGGCTTGCCATTTTAAGCATTCACAATGCACGTATCAGTTTTTGCTTTATACACGTCAGAAGGAAGTGATGAGGTATTTTGTTTGCGACAGTTACTTGCGTGAAGGCCTGCTGGAACATGTTAGTTGGAAGGTGGGTTTACCTTCCACCCTTTCTGACTGTCTCTTGCTTTACATCCCTCACCCCTGCATACCTGGGGGTCACCTCTTTTTTCTTTTCCTCGTCTCATCCTCTTCATTCAGAGCCTACTAACCACGCAGCAGATCACCCTATCTACCCCTGTCTGTCTGTCTGTCTGTCTCTCTCTCTCTCTCTCTCTCTCTCTCTCTCTCTCTCTCTCTCTCTCTCTCTCTCTCTGTCTCCTCGTGTTATCCATGTCCCACTTCACTCGAGTGCCCCCTTCTTCATCCTCTCTCCTCTCTTTCCCAACATCTGACCTGTCGCGCCCTCTTGTTGCAGGTGATCTTCGAGGGCATCCCGGTGGACAGCAACGACCTCAACCGACGGTTTCGGGGCTTCATCGCCGTCGATGAGCTCAGTTTTACCGACTCGAGCCAGTGCAGCGCCTTCTGCACCTTCGAGGGAGGAACCTGCGGCTGGACCCAGGATTCCAACGACGACTTCGACTGGACGCTGGTGAGTCTGCTCAGGTTCCCGGGTTTTTGCACGTGTGGATGGTGTAGCTTGTTCACTGAGTTGAGTGATCAATTCGTAGGTTCTAATGAAAGAGATCTTTGTAGAGAAGACTATAATGAAGGATATATATACAGAGGGAGCCAGGCAACGCGTGACCGTGCGTATTAAGGGCCTAAAGCTGACTACTGGTTATACATTTGCTATAGAAAATGGAGGCTAGATCTATTTATACAGGAGATACTATTACATATGGTGCATGTTACATAAATGTGTCTTTATGTCTTGTATCACATATCTACAGATGGGTGCTTATGACTGACTGGTCTCTTCTCCCCTGGTTAGAGTGGCCACTTGTGGCTGGATGGTAGACACTGGTCTAAGTGTTAATTAGCTGTTACAGTGGGTGGTGGTGGTGAGTGGTATGTGGCTTTTGGCGGACCCCTTAGAATGGAGGTTAAAGACTGTTACTTTGTTGAGTGGTTCTTGGTTGTGTGCGTAGAGTGGATGCTGGCCACAAGTAACTGGTGATTTGCACGTGGCAGAAAGACTGGATTACTTGTGGACGACAGAGCAGTGTTCGGCCAGAGCTGAAGGAGAGTGAATGAGGATGATGACTTTTCCCTGGTTGTTAGAGTGGACATTCCTCATTATACCCATTAAGCTCATTTGATTCCTCTTCATTACATCAATTAACTTCATGCCATTCTTCCTCATTATAACCACTAACCCCATGTGATTCGCCCTCAAAACTACATCATCATCCATGAACTTATCACCACCCCAATACACCACATCTTCCTCCCAAAACCCTATCATAACCCACCCTCCACTGATTAGCCCTTAACGAGCAGTCCGTTAACCATTGACTACCTCCATTAACCATCATTTTGACTCGAACCCCACCCGCACCCCACAGAGCCGGGGGAGCCTGAACCCTTCAACTGGTCCTCCCAGAGACCGGTCCTCCTTCGCCAACAACGGCATGATGGGAGGGTACGCCTTCATAGACTCCAGCTACCCGAGACGGCCAGGCGACACAGCCAGGCTCATGAGCCAGGAGTTCCAGGGTACCAGTAAGTTGGCTTCCCGCCGCCCCCTCATGACATTTTCTTTTTCCCACAAGTGGTGATGATTGGTCCCTGGAAGGCGTGGGTTTGGGGAAGGGATTTGGGTAACTCAAATAGTAGTCTAAAGGAAAATTTGTTATGAGAAGACATACTGATCATCCTTCAATATCTTTAATTATTCGTATATTCATATACCCTTTTCCTTTTGTGTTGAAAGTACCTTGGACACAATTTCACACACCAGTATACTTCTGAGGAGAGTAAGGTATATATAAATAGGGGAATATAGTCTGTGGAAAGATACAGTAGAAGAATTATTCGGTTATGAATGGTTACGTGGCAGTCTTAATCTCTCTCTTTATATTTCAAACTCCATTTCTCGCTCTTCCCTCTACTTAATCCATGCGTCTGTTTCTGATCTGCTTCGTAAAGATTCCTTTTTCTTTGAATTTCCTCTCATTTCAGATATACAGCCTTACCACCTCCTCCATGCGTAACTTTTGCATCATCCTCTTCCTTTTCTTTCTTCTTAATTTTCGCCGAAGCCATCTTCTTTCCTTGTCTTCCGTTTTCTTTAATTTTTTTAACTTCCAGCCCAGACCCTGACGCCTTACTCTCATACCCCTAACAGACCCGGACAGCCCCCTCTGCATGCGATTCTGGACGCACATGTTTGGCAACGGCATCGGCTCCCTGCACGTGATCATTTACGACGTCAACACCGCCCAGGACAAGATCATCTGGAAGATCTCTGGCGAAGCAGGAAACGCCTGGTACCAGGGTCAGGTGCCCATATCGTCTCCCTCGCCCTTCAAGGTACCACCAGACTCTGTTGAGCTGCCCAGATTCAAGGTACAGTCGCGAAGCCCAAGCCGGAGTCGCTGCTGCATCTGCGAACACCCCTTCCCCTTGAGATGCGGGAGACAGAAAACGGGTCGGAAAACATTGGGGTGACTGTGGTGAATTGAATGGGAATTTGGACTTTTGGGGTAATGTAGAACATAAGGTCATGCTCGGGATAGAACTCTAGGGAAGGATAATTTACAACAACCCTCGGAAAATATGTAGGATAATATAGGATACAGATTCAGTGGAAATTAAAGATGTAGGATATATGTTAGGATGGTAAAACAATAGAATATTGTAAAACATCGTATTATGTACGGAAAAGGCGATTGGTTTAGTAAGACAGTGTGGTTGGAATGCACTGTGTTATGACAAAGAAGTTTGATTTTTGTAAAATAAATGGCAGGGTCTAGCAACTATGTAGGTATTGATACTGCAGAAACTGAAATTTATGCAAATTAAGATGGTAGAAAGTTAGGTAAGTAGAAAACTGGATAAAGATAAACTAGGATGGTCAAGTATGATATTGGGTGTGAGGAATGAGATTAGGGTATGGCTGATTGCGTTGGATTACTTTTTTCAAATAAGATCACGGAAATAATGAGGCAGGAAAATGGGATGCTACGCGACAATAATGACAGCATATATTTTGATTAAAGAAAACGGGAAGGATGGAAAGTAAGAGTTAAAAATTGGGATATTGAAATTGAATTTACAGAAGAGGGAGATTCACATACGTAGAAATAACTGAATGCCTAAGGGCAAGTAATTACAAGATAATTGTATTGCTGAAAATAGTGATGGTTTAGGGAAGAGGCTTCAGTAAAAATATCACGATGAGTAAAAAGGATTGATATGTTAATAGGATATAGGTAGAAAAGGTTAATTATTCTAGATGCTATAATGTAGAAAATCAAGACAATAAGTCAAGAAAGACTATGTTGAAAGCTCGATTTAACATCAGAAGGGTTGATATGGACACTGATTCATATTGAGAGGATTCAAGAGGGGTTGTTTATATATAGTAGGATGATCCAATTTAATGGTGTTTGTGATGACTTGAGAATGTTTTCATTCAGCACAAATTTAATAAACTCTTCCTTCTGCAGATCACTCTCAGTTAAGGTACTATTCAAGGAGAAAACAGCTCAGAATTTTGATTCAACAGGAATCAAGCTTAAAGTGGGTAAAATATATTTTTCCTGTGATGATAATTTTGCTGAGTGTTTGAGTAACATTTCACACTCCTGCTCAAGAAATTACGTGGTAAGATTGGAATTTGTAGAATTGTCTGGATCTTATGTACACATTCTACTAGCCTTTTTTCTTCACATGAAGAAGTGTGAGAAAATTTCTTGCATTATCAGTTAGTATATTAATTGAGAGTTACCTGTACAGTCTTCTATGACTCCTAAAAAAAAAAAAAATTAGTGCACATGATGTTCATGCATCTGTTGGTCTTTGGTGCCATTATCATTTCATTCAGTAACATTTGTCCGAAATGATCTGCACGTTGTACTCCTGCTTTCACTTGCTGTTTTGAGATGCAGTCGGTAAGAGTGGCCGCATGGTGACTGTGCTTGGGCTGTTGTTAACCTCTGCATGCGTCACGCCTCAACAGCTTGACTGATCTGTCCAAGAACTTGGTCACACTTGAATACTTGAAGAGCTTTGGCCATGTTTCTTCAGAAAGCCTGGGTGTTCCTTCACACAGAGGAAGGATTATGTTAAGATGATATTTTTAAGATATTTCTAAAGTCCTTGAACATGACAGTTTAAATTAGGATTTAGAAATCGTCTTCTCCTTAGAAGTGTAATTCCAACATTATATTTTGAGATATTAGAGATGTTTCCTAAATTAAAAAGTCAGTAATGAGTAAAGATAGATAGATAGATATCTAAATCCAACATTATATTGAGATATTAGGGATGTTTTCTGACTTACAAGGTCAGTAATGGGTAAACATTTGACCAATGATTACTTTTTTTTTTACGTTGCTGCTCAGATCGTGTTCGAGGGCGTGGTTGGCAACAACTACCTGGGAGACATTGCCATCGACGACATCTCCATCGTGCAGGGAGCTTGTCCCAGTGAGTCGACTGCACACTTCTTTCTTGGTCGTGCATATGGACAAAGACGGAAGAATGGGAGGAAATTTACTTTTACTTTAGCTTCATCTGAGCTGTGATCATATGACTCATAGGATGGGGGAAAAAAAGAAGGAAGAGTGACATTTCTCTGTAGGTTTTATTTTCGGAGCGATACACTTGTCTTTAGGCTAGGTGGATGGAAGGAAAGAAAATGCCTCTGAGCAGCTTAATCTTAAAGATGCTTTTGTTTTTTGGGTATGAAGGAGAGGCATGGGATTTTTGTAGAATGTTCGATCGTTTTCATGCTGTTTCGGTTGCTTTTATAAGGAATCAGAACATGAGGGATGTATCTAGCTAACTTCCTGATCTGTGATGTTCCTTTTGTGTGTGTGTGTGTGTGAGTGTGTATGGAAGTGAAAGAGCAAGTATGTTTTTTGTTTTGTTAATTTATCCTGTTGATGACATATCCAATGGTTCATAGAATAAAAACATAATGTAAGTAGTGACTGCAAGATGATAGTAATGCCTGTATTGTTTTTGGTACATATATATAATAGGATAGAATAAAAATTAGTTTTCCTTTCATGGCACCATGATGAATTAAAATGATAGAGGGGGAAATAGTAAAACGTGGTTTCCAAAATTTTTCATTGCCATTATATACCAGACCACAAGTGTTAGGTCTTCTTCAACGCTGTCTGTATGCAATTTGAGTATCATCTGTCTCATGGTTACTCTGGGTATGTGTTTAATGATCTGACGAGCACTTATCAGCCGCCCTCCCAACCCAGTCTTAATCTTTTGACCACTCCACCCACACACTCACACATACATCTGAAACTTGGCTCCCTAGGTAAGCACGAGTTACTCTTTCTTGTCTGTGTTTTGGACACCGTTCCTCCTCTCCCTAGAACCACGCACGCCAATTCTGTTTATCACAATACTCATCATACCTCAAGATGCAAGCAATTGCAACACTGAACACTCGCAGCGTTTCTTTTTCCGTCGCCCTTCGCTCGCCCCACAAGGACTCTGTGGTCTCAGCTGGTGAACATGGTTGACCCTCATTACCGCTGCAGGAGCCCCCATAGAATAGGATCTTAGAGCAGGAAGTTAACAATATGTGAAAAAAAAAAAAAATCCAAAACCTCCACAGCCCCTGAAATCTTCATATCTCTTCCCATCTTCCAGGCGCCCCTCAGGTAGCAGCAGGCAAGAGTGGCGACTGTACCTTCGAGGTGGACGAGTGCGGATGGTCAAACCCTGGTCCTCGTGACAGGCTGGAAGAGATGGACTGGTTGCGCACGGTGGCCGCCGACAGCCGCTCTCCCAGTAGGGACCACACCATCGGTGCTGATCAGGGTGGGTTTTCCCCTCTCCCTCCCAGACAACACTATAACAACCTCTGGATTTTCGTTTTGAATTAAGGGAGTTTAGGGGCTCAGGGACTGAAGTGGGATTTATGAAAGTCAAGAGTTGAGTGATAGGTTGGGACACAGCATGATAAAATGTCGAAACAAAAAATCATATAAGGGTTTAGCGAAATTTTGGGGGTGCTACCATTACCAGTGGTTGGTTGTGATGTGGGCTAAAGAGTATTTTAGGGTTGACGAGATCTGGCATAAGTGATTGCTGAGATTTGATATGATCCAGAGCGTACAGAGTACAGGGTCTACATGACCCAAAAACAGAACAATGTGAAATGACAAAATCACAGTGTTTGATGTGATACATAATCTGATATTATGTCGTTTCTTACTTTATCAGGATTTGACCATGCTGAGGTTCACTGAGGCTGAGGTTCTGACACTACTAGGGCTTCGAAAGTTCAGAAGCAAAACTCTTTAGAATTTAAAAATGGTTCTGAATCCAACAAGCTTTTGGGTTTAACAGGTTTTGGGATATTCCAAGTTTTGAGACTGAACAAAATTCAGTACCTTGTGACTTAGAGTATGGCATAGCTGAGCATGATCTAGAATGTAACTTAATACCAAGCTATATATATTCAGTCCAAGAACCAATAGTGTTATAAGAATGTCAGAATGTATAATTATTCAGAACCTGACCAGATCCTGTCTGCTGGACATAATCTTGAAGTTCAGTCTTTTTTGTAAATCTTGAGGATCAAATGCATACAGCTTTTCAATTCACTCATACGTGTCATCAGCTCACGCCCAGTGTTCTAATGTGAGTGTAGAGACCTCCACATTAATATATGTGTATCTTGATATTTTTTCCTATGGACAAGTAAGACTAACGTTGACCATTTACACTCAGAATGGCCTCAAACATGCAGGAACAAAAGCCATTCCTCTGGCATCCTTATCTGAAATATCTTCTTAAATATTTTTATTCAATTCACCTGATTATTCCTACAGCGTTTTTTTTTTCCTTGTATAATAGGCTGAACTTCCTACATTGCCATCCTTGATGATAATACATGAAGACATGAAGCATACATCTTATGATTTCTCCATACTAGTACTTCATTTCTTCTACTCCCCTCTGCACTCTTGACTCTTAACAAAATTGCATCTAAACCATGCAAGTTATACATCTCTACTGTCCATATTAATTTATTAGATAGATGGGGCAGAAGGAGTATTGCTTACTGCGGGAAATGATGACCAAGTAAGAAAAAAAAAATATATATATATTCTTTTTTCGTATATTTTTGCTATTTCCGCATAGCGAGGCTGCATTGCTGGGTGTATAGTCTCGTCCACCACGAACTTTTCACTCCAAAGGAAATCTTGGGTAGCACCAAGACCTGTTCTTAGAAAGGGATCCTAGTGCAGTTATTAATGAATACACACACACACACACACACACACACAGATTCCGGCTGCATGTGGTAATAAACGAGTTACAAGTCATCTCTGGTGAAGAAATATTGTAAATGGACAAAAGAGCTCAGACCCTCTTGCCCCCAAACGAGCCTACCTTACCTTGCTCCTGTGTGAAGCACAGCCTGGAAGATACAGGAGACCCATAAAAGGGGTCCCAGGGTTAAATAATAATGATAATAATCATCATAGTTATAATAATGACAGTACTACTACTACTAATAATAAAACAGGCTATACTTATGGCAATCAAACTTAAGCATGTCACCCTCTTGAGCATATGCATTTGATTGTATCAATTTTGCTTGCATCTATTTTTCTTTTTTTGTTTGACAATACCTTGTAATACTTCAATGTGATTTACCTTCTGTGGAATCACCCAAACATTAGAACCTCTCCCCCTCTCTCTGACCAATGATCTAGACCTGAATGCGAATGATCTAACCTAACCTTTCCTCTTGCATCCATCCCTTTGCCTGGACTATAGCACAAACAGGTTACGAATATATTCCTGCTACAAACCCAGTCTTCAGCCCCACCTAAATGACTCTTTAATGCCTGTCATTTAACCTTATCTGGCAGACAGACTGTACTGACAATACGTAATACCAAAGCCCTTGTTTCACCTAACCTTAGACTTTCCCACATTAACCTAATCCTCCTCATATCAACCCAGTCTTACACCTGTATGACTTTAAAAATGAAACTTAGACACAAGGTAGCCCAACTTGTCCTAGAATACGTAGCTTCCATCCACGTGAACTAACCTTTGTCTCCTGACGTAGGGTCAGCTGCCCGTGATGCCACAGCACAAGTCCGCGGCAAGTGTATTACCACCCAGGGTTGTTGCACGTCACCTGTTTTGCCGCCACGCTTTAGTCTATAACATCCTTCCCGTTGTCTCCTCACGGTTGTTGCACACCTTACCACCATTCCTCTACGCTTTACTTAGCCTCCTAGTCATCCCTGTTGTATTAAGATCAGTTAAGGAACATTTTGGTGGCTTCTTTCTTGTATAAAAGGCATTTCACACTATGTATTCTAGCTGCGACACTCGAATTTCTTATTTTATCACTTTTGTTAAAGTTTAGGTGATTATCTTTTTTCCTCATATAGGTAATCAAGAACAGGAAAGGATCTCTTGCTACTAGGTCTCTTGTGAATACATACTTGTTCACTGAACAGTTAGAGCATTTCGCCTGCACAACCTGCACCTAAAATAAGATTAATCAGTTCTCTTTCGCCTGTTCTTCACTTTCTAGACAGTAGTTATATCTGCTAAGAAATATATTTCATAGTTAACTAAACAGCAGAATTTAGGTTTCAAGACCTGAATTACAATTCTATCCCCATTCACTCATTTATTTATTTTTGCTAATTATGTAGTTTTCTCCGTTCGACAATTAACAGTCATATATAGCCACCGGTACGCAAAATTTTAGCACCACGTTTTTTATTGTACAAAAATCTAACAACTAACTCGGTCAGTCTACGTAGCTTACACTAGTGAATCGGTTTCGTAATGGTTACAAAGCACTCGCACTCCACTTTATGTTTTGAAGCCAATCTTAGGTTAGAAGCCACACTTTTTCTCATTGTCCATCACAACAAAAGCCTAGCTATAAAAGCCATGCTTTTCAGTGTTCGTAAAAAAAAAAAAACTAGTATAGAAGCCTTGCTTTTTCTCACTGTCCATCACAACAAAAGCCTAGCTATAAAAGCCATGCTTTTCACATTATCCCTCACAACAAACGCCTAGAAATAGCAGCTATGCTTTTCACATTGTCCATCAAAAGCCTAGGAATAAAAGCCATGCTTTTTATATTTGTTACTCGCATTAACAAAAGCCTAGCTGATGCGTTCCCGTTTTACTCAGCTAGGCCATGGTGACCATGTAAATTTCTCACTACAGGAACTTCAGTTACTCTGAGCTCTGCTTTCAGACACTTTTCGAACTAGGCTACACCGACTCACATACGTCCGTACGTGCGGGTCATCTTTGTCCGTATCAAAATGAATTCTAATCATCCATTTTAGAATTAATGTCAGGGACGACTGCTAGTTTAGGGGCAACTTCTAGGCTTATCCTGCTTTAGATGTGTGCATGCATGAAGGATGCTAGTTTATCAGTTACGTTATAACAAATTCTAGAGTAGAGGATGAATTATTTACATTTTTGCTTGTAGAGAAAGTCTTTGGTATATCATATGATTAGAGCGTCATAGAACATATTCAAAATCCCGAACTCCCGATTTACTCAAAACACGTTATTTTTTTTCTGCATTTAATGTACCAGAAAATATCTTGACTGGCCATTTTACATAGCACTGAGATTCTAAGATTGACAGTGACAACAGAGGTTGTCTGCTTCACCCCGTATCACCGTGATTTGTATAAAACAAGCGGGTTTTGAGACTACTTAAGAGGTGGTTCGTTTTAAGACCAATGAGCTCATGGTGTCGCGACAAATGGAAAACGAGTGGGTTTTGTAACAACACCCGAGTGCTATTATAGTAGGTTTCAGATTTCTCTTAAAGTGAGTAGGTTTCAGTACTCATAAGTGAAGAGGTTTCCAGATCATTCATTAATGAATGGATTCCAAGATTACTTCAATGCAGGTGTCACCCTGTGTAGACTCTCTTGTTTCCCATTTAAGAGGTAAATATGTATGTTTACCTTGAAAAGGCCTTAGATAACATTATAGTTTAATTTATAATTCATGACTTCATTGCTACAAAGCAAGAAGCTGCCATAATAACAGCACAAAAAATTCTTTGTGATGTACATAATGATTTTAGTGTTAGGCTACTCTTTGTTCACAGGTTGTACAAGTGAATCAGGTTTGTTCATACTTGACGTAACAGTTGGTTGTTATTATATGTAAACCTAAGGATAAGAATGTAAATCCTTGTAAATGAATCCCCTCTTACCATGTACAGTCTTGTATGTTCTCTGTTCACTGGTGCACTTCCACTGCTCTTAAATAGTATTAGTAAAACTAAGTAAATCCACTTGTAAACTGTTTTTTCTAATATTCAGTGTTGTATCATCATATAATTTACCATAAGTGAAATTAAAGTAAATCTGTGTGATATCACATGCCAGATTATGATGGGTGTCACATTTTGTTAGAAATATTTCCAGTAGAATTAAAGAGTGGACTACGCTACCATAAGGATACCGTGCTTTTAAAATTCACCTGTTCATCACCAGTGCAGTACCACTGAAAGGAAGTTTGTTAAATTTTTTTTCACAGTCGTCATTACTTTTGTATTATATATATATATTTTTTTTTAATCCCAAGCATGTTCCCAGCAGGTTACTATGTGACACTGCCAAGGGATTCTGTACAGCGTGGTGGTGACCGAGCCTGGTTGATGTCCGCTGTAATGAAGGGTTCTAGCGACTCCATGTGCCTCGCTTTCTGGTAAGTCAGGGTCTCAAATGGCCCTGTGTGCCTCTCTTTGTTATTAGTCAGGGGTTATATAAAGGTCCAGCGTGTCAGGGTTATGAATTTCCAACGTGATAGTCAGGGTTATGAAGGTTATATTTGTTCTGCTTTGTATCAAGTTAGGCCAGAAGAAGAAAATGGGTTAGGAACCCATTAAAGCAGAGCTTCAAGAAAAAGTAGTGTTTATGCCACAAGTACGTCAACGTGTTTAACAGTAATTTTGCTCTATTCTAAACATTGCAGTGTTCAGTTTGAATCTTTTTTTCCTACAGGTACTTCATGTATGAGCCCTTCATCGACCCTGCCGGCCCTTCCCTGGGGTCTTTGATTGTGTACATGCGATACGAGAACAGCGAGGGTGAGTTGGTCCTGCAGCCGGTGTGGTCGCTCAAGAACCACCAGGGCCCGAACTGGATGTACGGTCAGGCCAATCTAAAGAACGATAACGACTTTGTGGTGAGGAAATGCAACATCGTCAACCCAGTTTTCTAGTTAATATGCATTTCCTACCTATATTTATGTTTCATATTTTTTCCCCGTGTTTACTCAACATTCTTTATTTCCACGACTGTTTTTTCCTATTATTGTCTTTTTTTCGCGTTGTTCTACTTTTATTCTTAGTGTATACTATTTTCACACGTTTTCCTCTTCCCCTTCCTGTCGTATCTCGTGTGTTGTGTCATTATCTGATACTCGTGTCTTTAAATGTTTTGTCCCACTTTGCTGTTTCCTTTTTGCTTGTTCTTTCATTCCTTCTTGCTTCAAAGGTTACACCACATTTTCTCTTTTTTGTTTAGTGTTTTATATCTTGTTTTTCGAGCCATCTTTTATGTTGATGTCGTTTTGATAAGTTTAATACAGTGCCCCAGGTTAATTTCATCAAATGTTTAGGGGGCTTATTTCAGAAGAAACATTTTCGATTTTAAAAGTACATTATTCTGAGGCGCATTGATTGCATTTGATCCAGTTTTGGTTGCTCCCCTTGATTGCAAAGAGGTCTTTACTTACCTTATTTACAAAAGCCATTGTTATACCTTGACGCCACAGAGATGTATATGAGATATAATGTAAATCTCCCCTGCGTCTATCTGTCTGTCTGTACTCATTTTTGTCGACACGATAACTCAAGAACAACGCATGATAGCAACTTTATACTTGCTCCGTAGTTACGTGCTGTGGAAGAGACTGATTAGATTTGGGGACACATAGTTGCACGAATGTGCATATTAAATTGGTGGGCCGAATGACGGGATGTTCAAGTTTATAACAGAAGTGTGTTATGCAAATGAATGTCATGTCATACATATTGCTCTGCAAATTAATGTCTTTATTTGTGGCGGGTCATCAGGGTATACAAGTGCCTATTGTTTCCTGTTTATGCTTTAGAACTGAAAGCAACGTTACTGACATTTAGATCAGTCATTAGGAAAATTATTCTTCATTCATGTCTTGTGATTAACCACTGTGGAGATTAACACTAACGTAGATATATTGAATTTTGTGTGCTATGCAGGTTTTGTTTGAGGGAGTCTGGGGCAGCAGCCGTGGCAATGGCTACATAGCACTGGATGACATCACACTCTTCTCGGGCGACTGTTCCAGTGAGTACCTCATCAAGAGAGAGAGACATGATCTTATAAGCGTATGTTGCTGCATGTTATGTAGTTCGTTCTACCCACAGATGCATAGTATAGTGGGTAAAGCAAATAGATAGCGTGTTACTTTATCTCCAAAACTGTATTTCGTGAAACCTTCAAAGTTACTGCTTCTCACACTACATTCATATTTCCCGCCATTTATCGAGCCACTCACCTCCACTGGGGTTGGGTGTTCCCCCTTCACTGCCACATCTCCATCCACTAACTTCGCTCCATCCCATCACTTGCAGCCATGCCCGAGAAGGCGACGACCCTGAGCGGCGACTGCGACTTCCAACGGAACGCCTGCCAATGGAAGAACACCACCACCGACTCTGACTTCCGCTGGATCACTGCTTCCGTCTCCCGGCGCCCGGCCAACCTGCCGGACCACACCTTTGGCGGACCAAGTGAGTCCTCTTCTACCTCCTCTCTCTCTCTTTCTCTTTCTCCCCATCTCTCTCATAGACGTGCATTGTGTGACTTGTAATTCTGCTGACATTCAAGTCGTTCTCTCGTTCGACGATTCTTCGTCTAAAAAGTCTGGCTTTTGTTCCCATCAGTTGGCTACGCCTACTTCGACGTCTTCAACCAGAATGCGCGGCCTCAGAGCCTCACGCTCGTCTCCCCGCCCATGGACAAGACTGAAGACAACTCCCCGATCTGCTTCACCTTCTGGTACGCCTACTTCGGCACCAGTGACAGCACCAAGCTCAAACTCACAAGGGAGACCTACGACAAGACGGCTGAGGAAGACCAGAGGGCTGGAAACCCCGTTGAGGTATTTGAAGACAGGGTTTTGTTTGAGAAGAGTATTCGTAACCGAAGAAACTGTCGTGCTTATTTAGTGTTCTTCAGGCGTAGGTTCTGATTGTTGAGGAATTTGTGTTTCGAGTTATAGTGCTCAGTATTGAATGATATAACTAATAACTTTACCCTCGATACCTTTGAAAAATTGTGTAAGTTCGTTGTTGTTCCCGATCAGCTGTGGCTTCTGGAAGCGACCAACAGCGGGACACAGCGGCCGGAGTGGCATTACGCACAGGTGGCTGTGGACGCCTCGTCTGACTTCCAGGTGACCGTCACGGGCATGGCAAGCAATGGTGGCTTTGCAATCGACGATATCAAGACCTACAGCGGCTCCTGTGGTAGTAAGTTCACAAACTGATTATCCTTTGGTGAAGCCGTTTCGTGTATGTGTGTGTTGTATGTTTGAAAACTTCACATGATTGAAATGTGATTAGTTCACTGATAAATCTGTTTTTTTTTTTCCTTCGTGTCAGTTTTAAAGAGTTGATGAAAGAATGTTTATTGATTATGACACTGCAATACACATTCTGTTCTCTCTTTCTGGTAAACTTCTTCACCTCCTTCCTCTACCACGCCCTCTTAGCCAACATAACGTGCTTTCCATTTCTTGTCTTCATGTGGCATGGCATTCTCACCATTAAGAGTACTGAATCCTCTATAGCAATAAATTAATGCAATTGATTCTTATTTCCAGCTCGTCCTGAGAATGCCAACCCAACGATCACTAATGAGGCACCACCTTCAACCAAGTAAACGACATGACAAGTCAGCTCAACTGGAGAAATGTTTGTTTAGTAATGACAGACAGTGATGACTGACTAATCACTAACGCAGTAAATCACGGGTTTAAACTATGGTAGAAAAAAGTTATAACAGTCTGAACTAGTCCAAATTCAGTCTTAGAACACCTTACGTAGCCAATGGCAAACTTCAACCATACCTAGCCTTACCAAGTCCAGCAAGCTTAAATAACCAACCATAACTATGTCTGCTCCTACCAGTCTAACCCGTTGAAAGCTGAATAGATTTAACTCAGCCAAACTTAATCCAATACTGTAAGCATAATCATAGAAAAGCTTACCTCTCAGCCTAACCACACGAAGCCTAGTTTCTCAGCTTAACGACACGAAGCGTAATCAGTTTTGGTGTTTAATGAAAACTTAAGTAAATTGATATCTTGGGTATGTCAGGTTGGAGGACAGTATGCAACTTCAGATCAGTAGGTTGTTTATCCAGACACTTCTACGCTATCTTACATATGCATTTTACTGTGTAAAGGATTTTAAAAGCAACTGAAGAAGAATTCTTCATTGGAAGGAAGGTTATGTACAAGGAATTTTGTCCATTGGAATAAAGAAAGAGATGACTACAAAGCATGACAGTAGCCAAGAAAGCTGTACCGAATTCTACACCTTCCAAACTGTCCATAGTGGGACTCTTAGAGTAGTGTGATGTACTTGCAGTTGTAGGTAGTCCCTTCAGATTTGACAAGTACTGTAGGTGGTAGAAACATGAGTAAGTGCACTTTGGTAGTATAATCAAAGCTATTTGTACCTCTTTCTTCAGAAACTGATGAATGAGAAGTAATTTAGAAATGTTTAGATTATATTGATGACAAACTCAGATACCTGCCATACACACTTTCCATATTTGAATAAATGAATGAATGCTGTAGAGGTTTGAAATGTTGATTTATTTGTAACTTATTGCCATTACTATGTCATAAAAGTCTAACCTTCAGTTGGTCATGTTACATGAGGAAAAAAATAGCAATTTTAAGAGTAGTGAAATTTTGGCAACTGATAATTTGTGTCAGCTCGATTTACCGTGTTTTTCTGATGGTGTGTAAAGTTCGAGTAAGTTGGAAGTTATTTCCTGCTATATGATCTAATTTGACAATATTTGAAAAATCTCTCATAGGAGTGAATCTGTAACTCGTTTATTAGTCTGAGTTCCATCTGCACTGTTGTGAGGATTAGAAATTGTTCAACTGAAAATGGATATTCTTTGGAGAGAAAATGTACGATCCAAATTCAAGGTTCGTGATGGTATTGTGTAAATGTAAATTCGCAGGCTCACTATGCACTTTTACCCCTCTTCCTAATTCAACATTTTTCTAGGCATTTGTATTCGCGTTTCATTCCTTCATTGACCTTAGACTGAGATGTGAATGATACCTGAAGTGGTGATTTTGTATATGTACTACTTTAGAGTCGAAAATATCCATGTCATAGGAATGCTTATTATCTAAATAAGGTTTAACTTTATGCTATACAGTAGATTGATGTCCAGACTGGAGATCTAAAATTATATATATACATATATA
>JAYMFT010342140.1:0-23100 GCA_038088735.1 Panulirus argus
CAAGGAAATTTGATGGTCATTAATATATAATTCTAAATTAGTTTTCTGGTGATAAGATACGTACGTTAAGTAAGTCATGTTTACTCCCACGTCCCTCGCACACTTACATTTCCTGTAACTAGTCTCCAGCAAGACGACAGTCATAGCCGGGCCTCCATTACCCTCACATGTGGCTCAGGTATGAGTCATCATCCCTGTACCTGACCAGAGGTGGTGTCTGTCAAGGTCTTTTTGTAAATCTTCGTAATATCTAATACTGCTTGAGTGTGTTTGAGAGAGAGGAAAAAAAATCTCCGTTCTTGTTTCTTTCTATCAGTAGATATCACCCTGTGTGGCAGTATGCTTTTCCATGATGTGTGAGCTGGAAAATAAGATTATTGATTATTACATTCCATGTTATCTGAAAACATCTAAGTATACATACACGTAAGCTTTTCCAGCAGGAACACACACACACACACACACACACACACACACGTATATGCACATACATATTTACACAAAAAATATTTTGCTCGACGGCAAACACAGACACACAAGTACGTAATCACACAAACACACACACACACAACACTAATACAGATGCATACACACGCGCACATACATATTATACAAACATGCATACAGACACGCATACACATTCATATATTCACAATCAACTCACTCTCTCTCTAAGATACGTTCGTTAACAAGTGTATACATACTGAGGGCGTTGTCCCGATCATCATCTGTTATGGTTTCCAGCCAGCGTCGAGGGAGGGGCCGGCCGGGGCCCAGCCCCCTGATGACCTCAGCCACCACCACAACACTCCCCCCGATGACGTCACGCGACGTCACTTCGCCCTGCGTGACGTCAGAGGGCGACACGAGGGCCACGACCACACCCCCTTCTGGCACGACGGGCCAGCGGCGGGCGGCGACGACGTCGTCCAGACGACAGACAACTCGACCGGTGGGTTATAACCCGTAACCCTCCCCCCCCAACCCGTCCCCTACGTGCATGACTGTGCATGGTTGGTGGGCTAGACAGATACCTAGTCTCTGACGTCTAGCAAACTATTGTGGTCACAGAGGACTTGGGTCCATCCCATAATACTGGGTATAAAAGAATGATGATAGATAGATGTATAGATTGATAAAGACCAATAGGCTGATAGATAAACAAACAGACAGATAGATACAGCGATGATCAGATAGTAATACTGTTACGTTGATAAATATATAGATGGATAAATAGATATATAACCAGGTAGATAGATAAGGAATGTAAAGCATGTTTCCTAGTTCTGTTATGGAATACTGACACATAGATGGCTTCCTGTTCTGCTCTGTCACACAGTGACCATGGGAGGTGTCCCTCTGCCATTTAGTGTGCTTGGAATACATAGATCCAGTCTGTCTTAAGTGTGGATAATGTAATTCCAGACAGACTCTCCTACGTGCAGTGCATAGCAAAGTGTGCTTACCTGTTAAGCTCCGTCAAGAGCTACTTTAATAATAATAATAATAATAATAATAATAATATCAATAATAATAATATTAAAAATAATAATAGTAATAATATTAATATTAATAATAATAATAATAGTAATAATATTAATAATAATATTAATAATAATAGTAATAATCATAGCAATAATTATAATGAAATAATATTGAAAAATAGTAACAAATAATTATAACAACAGAACCGGTTTATCACACTGAATGTACCCAAAACCCTGGAAAACAGGAGAGGCTAACACACACTAAACTGTCTCCACTCGTGTCCACGTGGCAGGTGGTGGCCTGGAGAACAGGACCCTGCGCATCGCCGTCTTCTCAGACCCCACCCTGCTCCACCTGCTGGCCGCCCAACACCCACTCCACCCGCCCACCGCCACCCACCGTTACATCACCACGCTGGTCTCCGCCGTAAGTTATGTCCCGTGCGATGAGATACCTTCGTTCCACAGTGTCCTGTACTTTCAGGTAGAGGTCGTTGCACGCCATGCCCATGGGTGGGTACGACCTCTGAGCACGACGGGACGGCCCTTGGGTACGAAGGCCTGACCTTTGACCTGACCCTGACAAGGACTGGACGATCGTGCTCAAGGGGTCAGTGATGAGGTGCTTACAGGGTATTGCAGCTATGTGAGACCCACGATTAACTCTATTTCCATAACTCATCTACAAATTTGTTAACAGTAAATTGATGTCATTTTTTAAGGAAAGTTGATTTGATAACAATTGACTTATCGTATTTTCAGCAAGTGTTTGATTTCATTAAGTATTCACACTTGCCCAAATCACTTATTTGTATACTGAGCTAACAAGGTTATCTGTGTACTAGTGAGAATATTGCTCTTACGTACGACACAGATCCTCGTTAAACGTGTCATCCTATCAGTAACACAGCAGGTTCTGCCCCGAGACACACACGCTCGTTGAACGTGTCATCGTAATGGTAACACAGCGAGGTCTGACCCGAGACACAGACCCTAACGTGTCATCCTGGTGGCAACACTGTAGGCTCTGCCCCGAGACACAGACCCCTCGTTGAACGTGTCATCCTATCGGTAACACAGCAAGTTCTGCCCCGACAGGTGGAGAACCTCCTGCAGCAGGGTGTCGGCGATAGCCCAAACCTGCAACTACAGCTGGTGCAAGTGGGCGTGTGGGCGGCCAAGGAAGCGGTCCCCTTCAGAACGCAGGGGCCCTCGGGCGGCACCCTGCGCAGCTTCTGCGAGTGGGTGAGCCAGAGGAGGGCAGCCAGGGGCCACCCACACCACTGGCACCACGCTATGCTCCTCTCCGGGTAGGTATTCCCCTCCTGCAGGTCTTACGTCTGACGTCAAACTCCCTCGCCAATACCTGTTGAACGTCAACAGGGCTTTGTATATCGCATAGCATCTATATGTCCAGCATGAAAGTCACCAGAGATAAATATATTGTTTCGCATCAATATGTAGAGCAAGAACGTCATCAATTTTTTCATACTCTAGAGCATCTTCATGTATAGCACTTATCATTTCCAAAGCATTGTTAACTCGAAATTATTTGCCATTATGAGCTGTTGACAGCAATACCATACACGTGTAAAACGAGATGTGATAGCTATGTCATTCTTGGTCCAAGTGTGACGTCAGCAGAGCCTCCGTAGAAATATAATTTATAAAAATTCCTCTTTAAAGTCATCTGTATGTTTATCTCTCCACACTAATCCCTATGTTTCTGGTCTCTTCTGCTGTAAAAAAAAACAGCTTCTTAAAAGGACCCATTGGTCTGTTCCTACTTCCATTCCTTTTTATCTATTTGTATATCATCTATCTGTATAGCATTTGCATTTATCAATAAAGCTTCTAACCGTATAGCAAACATCTATATACAGTAAACCCTCGATTTAACGCACCCCGATGTAACGGATTTCGGATTTAACGGACCAGGCAAATCAACAATAATTGAAAATAAAAATAAAAAATCTCAAACGCCGCACCAGGCGCATTTCATATCGCACTTGTTTTCGGTAGCATGGGGTATACTCGCTTTGTTTCGGTCTCCGTCTGCCTCAAGATATGGTGCGGTCAGGTTGTATACAGAGAAGTTACTTTATTTATTAAATAATTTTACAATCCTTACAATTCAAAATGGTGTCAACTGATAGAGTAGTTAAAAGAAAGCGTGTGAACTGCATATTGTATTACTGTATATTGTCTCAAAAAAATTCACATTCGATTTAACGGACTTTCGGCATTAAGACACCCCTCCCTCTATTAATCAGTTAAATTGAGGGATTACTGTAGCTTCTAACTGTATAGCAAATATTTATATGGGATTTAACCATATAGGATGTACGAGAAGTATCTGCGTGTCCTAGTCAGGCCAGTAACTTGTGTATGGTAATGAATGACTCCCAAGCAACTAATAATAGTAAAATCTTAACGTGATCCACCCATTACGGTAAAACGCCTCTCCCCCAAGGTATTGGTCGTCACTGTCCTTCCCTAGATGATTCGGTTAGGGATCCAACTGGAAAATCAATCCCTTAAAAGATACATGGTATGTTCCCCTTAACCCCATCTGCTGTACTCCCAAAAATAAAACACCTGCCTCTCGACCCACAGCCACTCCCACTGCCTTGTTGCCTCCCCAACCACAGCTACCACCATACCACCTTGCCTCTCGACCCACAGATTCACCCTCCGCTACCTTGTCTTTCTACCCACAGCTATTCTTCCCCTTACCAACTTGCCTCTCGACCCACAACTACCCCCCATACCATCTTGCTTCTCCACCCACAGTTAACCCCACCGCACCTTGCCTCTCGACCCATGACTACTCCCCACACCACCTTGCCTCTTCACCCACAGTTACTAACAAGCCATGGTATCTGTCGCTCAGGACGGACCTGTTCGAGTCAACACAGTCCCCTCTGGGCACCACCTACGTAGGCGGCCTCTGCCACCCCGACGCCTCCTGCTCCGTCGTTGAAGCCCAGTCCTTCAAGGCCGTGTACATCGCCGCCCACGAACTGGCCCACTCCATGGGCGTGCCGCACGACGGAGCCCCCGACGCCGCCCACTGCCCGAAGGAAGGATTCCTCATGGGCCAGAGTCTCACCCAGACATCCTTCCGCTGGTCCAGCTGCTCCAAGGACGCCTTCGCTGCTATACTCAAGTACGTTATCAACTCCCGCAGCACAACAGGACCTTAGAAAAAAAAAGTGTATTTACTTAAAACCTTACTTTAGGAGTGTGTCTAAAGAGGTATGAAATGTTACTACGATTCAGTCTGACTTGCAGTCCAACTCGCGAGACTTTCAATGACTAACTGTGGGTTACGAGAGGACGATGACCCAGTCTTGTAGCGCTCAGGTGCATGGCTCACGGGGAAGCCCCACAACCCCACATACAACTCTCACAGGTCTCCCCATGCCTTGGCTGGATATATGCCGAGTAGCCTGGAATCACAGGTGTATATAGGACAACACAGGTGCATGTAGGATAACAGACTTGTGGCAGCAGCTGTTATATATGAATAAATACAATCTAACACACAGTAGTACGATAACGAGACCCATTTGCATAAATGAATGCAGTGAATCTTATTTACAGCACATTCCACGGATTCATTCAACCCCGTCAATGTTCAAGCCCCCTCCAAGATCCCTGGCTCCAACGTTCCTTCGGCACTGTTTGCAGTATACGATATTATAAGCCAATGACGTTCACCGCCAGGTTTTAACGTAACATATATACATGAGATTTTCACATGAATGACACTCTTTATTCATACTCAGATACAGACACACTGATGTCCAGAAAAAACTTTAATGTAACCTCTAAATTTCGTGAGAAAGTGCAGAACTTAAGAATGTGGGGTGGTGGCTAACACCAGCGTTCGCCAGGCCTTAGCCCATGTTCCATGGTAAGGCGGCTGGCTCTCTTCCCTGCCGCCCTCCTGTCCTAACTCTCCCTCTACAGGAAAGACAGGTGCTTGGAGGTGTCCCAGGGAGACGGGAAGATCGCAGGAGTGCTTGAGCTGGACCTTAACAGCGGGAAACTCCCAGGACAGATGTACCCTGCCGACGAGCAGTGTCGCCTTGCCTTAGGATCAGATTACAAAGCCACGCCGTCCAAAATGGTGAGTTTGAACGCCATCCTGCACTTCAGAATTGTAAACGTAATTATGTACCGTGGAATAAACATAGGCTATATATGGTCACATTCCTGTGAAAACAATGTGAGGACTGACTCTCCCTAAAGAATAAAGATATGTATAGTATTTATAATCCACTTTGTTCATCATCAATAACGGATATTAAAGAATTCAAGAAGGCTAAACAATCATATCACAACAGAAACTCATCCACAGTTAATTCTTATGGTTATTTCGTCTTAATGTTTGAGGAAGCCTAATGAAATATGTTTCTTCAAGATTTCTAAATAAGAGTTTGAGAGTCTTTCAGTCCACTCGTTCTTGGCGGCTATATATCAGAACAGCTCCTGCCTCTGTAGAGAATCTGTTTGTATCTGACTCGTCTCATTCCCGCTGCTGCAGAGTGTTTGTGATTACCTGACGTGTACAGACGGCCTCAGGACCCAGGGCGTGCACCCGGCCCTAGAGGGCACCGCCTGCGGCAACAACCACGTCTGCATCGCCGGCACCTGCCAGGAGTACCGGTTCCCTGCGGCCCCACCACCACCACCACCACCCACTAAGATCCCTGACTTCCCCAATAACCAGAGACCCGGTGAAGGCTCCGTCTTCCCCCCGGCAACCATCCCCGGCGAAGTAAAGCTTTGTGACAGTCTCGCTGATACCTTGAGGTAGCCGGCCATCTACTGGCTCCTCCTGCAGGAGGCCTGACTATCCACTGGCTCCCCCTGCAGGAGGCCTAACTATCCACTGGCTCCCCCTGCAGGAGGCCTGACGATCCACTGGCTCCCCCTGCAGGAGGCCTGACCATCTACTGGTACCTTATGGTGGCCTTGTCATCTACTAGCTCCTCCTGCAGGAGGCCTGACTATCCACTGGCTCCTCCTGGAGATGGCCTGACCACCTATCGTACCTCCAATCCTTCAGACCTATCTATCGTCCCGTCCATTCCTTCTAATTTCCTTCTTTCCTCGTTTACTTTTCATCAGATCTTATCGCATTCTTTTCCTCAGTGTTTTTCGTTTGTACTTTTACCAATAGTCTGTAGAAACTGGTCTACAGTATTACGTCCCATCACATATCGATGTCGTAAACGTTAAATCAATCATTTCATATATGACAAGATGTAACTTCAATAATGTATAACCCTTTAAGCAAGTATATATTTTCTTATCTTAGCTGAGACGGCACGAGGAGCTGAGGCCCTAATCAAGGCTGGCTTCTCAATCTGATCTATAAGCTTCACGTTTAAAACCTGTTTGTACTGTCTTACTCAAAGGGTCAATGGCTATCACTACATTTCTATCTTACTCAAAGGGTCAATGGCTATCACTACATTTCTACCTGGTCTGGTCAAGAGACCCAACCATCGCACACTGGCTACGGTGCGTGTGCACCTCAGTGTTGTGGCTCATTTCAACACTACACCAACACATACGGACCATCAAACCTGCATCTGCAAATTCGAGTATTTTACCCATAACTTTGACAGTCGATCAAAAGAGTTAATGTTTATCAACACTTCTCATAGTATAATGGATCTTAATAGTTCAAAAACAGTTGACGAAGACGATATGTGTGTGTGTGGGGGGGGGGCACGTTTTCTAAACAGAAAACAGGTTTTCAGTCAAATGAAGTCTTCGTCACCGTGCTTCCAACAGCCTGACACTGTGTTTACCTGAGCTGACTTTTCACATCTTGCCTTTCCAGGTGAGCAGTGTACCTATGCCACTCCGCTGCAGCCTCCTGCCTCCCTTCCTCCACGCCTTCATCGGCTGCGCCTCCGCCGTCAGTAGCCCCACGGAACAAGAACCTTCTCCTTCAGCACGATCACTGAGCCTCATATCCATCCCGGCCTCCAGCCGAACGGGAGCTCTCGCTGTCGATGGCGGCCTCCAGTCGAGGTCGACAGGCGACCTCCAGACACATGGGGAGGTCTCAGGTAGGGCCTCTCGTCTTTCCCTCAGGACTCTCCCAAACTCTTCCAGCTCCGTCCCATCCTCTCCCACACTTGCCACATCCTCAATAAGCACAGTCAGAACCTCTTCCACCAACGTCACAGCCTCTTACCCTACCGTTATAGCAACTGCCAGCGACAACACAGCCTCTCCCATCAACGTCACAGCTGTTGCCATCAATGACACAGCCCTTCCCAGCACCGTTAAAACTACTGCCAGTGGTGACACAGCCTTCCCCAGCAACGTCATGGCTTTTCCTGACGATGACCTCGCTCCTCCTAGCAATTCGGTGATTAACGAAAGAGAAAATACAAGAGCTGACGGGGGAAATGCCAAGATTGGTTACACTGACGACGAGACTCGTGCAGAGGGAGACAAAGAAACGAACGTCACAAACTCAGACGATAAAAAAAGCGCCGAGAACGAGACAGAGCTTCAGGGAGAAGCTCTTGCCGAATATCCTAACGTGGAGACCCGGATTATGAAGACTAACGAGGAAAAGGACGGAGGAGAAATCAAGGAAATGGATGAGACGATGTCCAGCTACCAGACGACCACGGATTTGATTTTCACAAAAAACGCCCTAACAGACAAGACCCCCAGAGACCGGAGCCTTCTGCAGCAGACGAATCAGACGAATGTCAGTGATGGTGCACACAGGATCGCCGAATTCTCTCTCAGAGAATTCAACGTATCGGGTTCCGGCCTCAACTTGGCCCTCCCACTGGAGTTCTTCCGCGGTCTACTTACAGAGCTATTCCAACCTAATGCGACAGAGGGCGTCTCGCCATCCTCTAAGACGTCGACGAAGGAACCAGCCTCAGATAGCTTCAGCGCCCACTACAGGAGCGCTGGCGTTGACGCGCCCCTGAGACGGGACCATCACCGAGGGATTAAGCCTATCAGGTAACAATATGGCCACGAACCCTGGCGGGTACACTAGGGCACACGGCTATGGTGGGAACACCAGGGCACGTGCTATATTGGGGACACTTGGAAACGTGGCCATAGCGGGAACACCAGGACACGTATAGTGGGGACACCGACACGTGACCAGAGGGAACAGCACACCACGTACTATAGTGGGAACACCAAGACACGTAACCATAGCACCAATACTGCTAATGTTACAGTACAGATATTTACTCATTCGATAGACAATCTGATAGAGAGATAAAGTGACAGACAGATAAACAGAAAAAATAGGCAGGAAATAGAGAGACAAAATCATTGAATGATAGACGAATAGACAGACATTCATACAAGAGAACAGCCAGACAGAGCCAGTCATCAGTTCGTTGATAACCTCGTGAGCCAGAGAGAACCATAGTTAGTGTGGCCTGGTGCACAGACCCTGCCAACCTGACGTGTTGTTCCTTGTTACAGGCCAGCCTTCCTGCAGGAGGGGTCGAGCCAGGAACCCATCCTCGCCTCCACCGCCCCGACCCACGCCCGCGCCTCCCGCACCGCCTCCTGCAGCCACGCCTGTGGCGGAGGCACCCGCCTCGTCACCCAGGTATGTCTCCACAACCATACCTTCGTCACAGCCGTAGCCTCGCCCTCACTACACCCACATCCTGTGTGTGTGTGTGTGTGTGAGCGGTCAGCAGCATGACTATAACAGAGATTTTTTTCTTTTACTCGTGGGTCCTCATTTCTTAACCAGTCTTTACTATCACACAACATCTGAAGCTTCTTAAAACACCGAACATTTACTGTTTCTTCACTAACCTCTTCCTTCCCTTTTCATTCGTTCACCATTCCATTAATATAAAAGTATATCTTCATATCTATATTTTAACTTCTTCCTTTTCGTTATGTCGTTTCCTGTCGACTTTAAAAATCCTGATCTTTGTCGAGGTTGCAAAACAGGTAACAATGTGCCTTCCACAGTCTCTTTGTAGCTCAGTTCCCTTACGACACTCCTTGTTGCTCTCCGTTCGACCTTCTCTAGCAGATTTACACACAATCTGTCCTCAAACATGGTGACCACATTGGTAATACCTAGCACTATTATCTTAATTCTTGCTGTAGCTATAATTTTCTAAAGATTCCCTCGACCGTATATTTGATGGCAAATTTGAAAGCAACCAACCTATAATCCATCATCCTTTCAGTTCTCGTAATACGGTTCTCTAGGAAATTGTGGATAATCCGTTAACCACAAGACGCCCTCAGACGTAAGTACCAGGTAAATTTACCCCGTGTAAGATGAGAGGTATACCCTGGCTTCACATTCCCTGTCTTCCATCATTACCACATCGCGGCATCTCTGATATAATTACACTAACCATACGTCTGATCACTACTGGAGCCTATGTGGGTGTCAGCATAACAGACTGCGTGTAGTCTTGAGTACTAATTTCATTCACCCGCGTCCATGATCGAGTACGATTCGAATCCTTATAGTAACTCATCCACTGAGGAACGGTAGTGGTCCTAACTCTGCATCCTGAGGAAGAACGCTGGTTTGAAAAACGGTGCCTCTAACACGTGTATCTATGTCTGCTCCTGCCGGGAGGGGGAGGGGATATTTGATCCTCTGAGGAAGTCCTGGTTTTCATGTGTGCCTGGAGCATTATAGTTATTCCCGACCTCCTTTGTGTGTGTGTGTGTGTGTCGGGGGAGGGGGGTTGCCAAGTGCCTCCAGGCTGTCCAGGAACAACACACAGTCCACCCACTTTAATCTCCCCAGCCCCCTCCGGGACAGTGCTCACTCAGCTACTCGCCTTACTTTTTAATACATGACCTATTGGCCCCTTGACCCATGCTGTCTCTTACGTAGATAGTGTCTCCTTTGTAAGCACCAGTTATTTTGTAGTGTGTGTGTGTGTGTGTGATTAACAATGACACCTGTCCCCGCCCGACAGGTGTGTGTGGAGATCACGGTGCCCGAGCGGCAGGTGTCAGAGGAGCTGTGCAACGGCCTGCCCAACTTCGTGGCGCCCTTCTACCAGTCCTGTAATACCTTCCCCTGCGCCTCCCCCAGGTGAGTCTTCCCCTCCCTTGTGGGTGAGGCGGATGCGTCTTGTTGTTCACATCGCCCTGGAAATGTATGATCAACTAGGAAATGTATGGGAATTCAGAGTCGGTGCTTTTCCATAGCCTTCTGTAAAGCATTCTCACTCTAGCTAGCTATCAAATGAGGGTTTTACGCACGTTTCCGGCAGATAAAAGCTGCACTGTGATTAAACTTTTTTAAGATCATCCATACCATCAGCTTCCTCTATATAGTGTCAGGCATTCCGTGTCTCTTGGGGTTATGTCGTTAAAATCGCCAAGCCAAATCCTATTTACGAGACCTTGTTTCACACCGTCCCGTTGATCCACCTGTCGACGCATTTCAGTAACCTGTTTACTGACCCAACTGTTAGAGAGTTGCATTTGTAAACTGTTTACTGGTGCAAGTGGTTGGGAGGAAGGGTCGTATTTGTAAACTTTTACTGGCACAAGTGGTTGGGAGGGTACTTGTAAACTGTTTACAGACGCGGGTGTTTGGTGTTGTTGCAGGTGGGTGACGGGGCCGTGGGGTGAGTGCTCGGCCTGGTGCAGCGTGGGCCTCCAGCACCGACTGGTCGCCTGCGGCCTCCCGCTCCTGCAGGACGCCTCCCCGCTCGCCGCTGGGTACTTCCTGCCCACTAGGAGGTGCGAGGAGGCCCAGCCCAGGGCCGCCCGCCTCTGCAGTGGACCTTGCTTGCCTGGTGAGTCACCTCCTGAGGATGTATACTTATAAAACTGAACTGAAATGACCACCTGAAGTATGGTATGTCACTTAAAGTACTGTATCAGCCAATTCACGTATGGTCGATGATTCTTAACTGTTCATCGCTACACTCTAACCCACAGTTGACTGTAGCCTGCCGGAAAACGCCTTCCACCAGGCCTGCTATGACCTGCTGCAGGACACGCCCTTGGAGCATGACCACTTACCGTAGCCTGCTGCAGGACACCACCAGAGCAGGACCAAAAGCTTCAGCCTTATGCACGACCATTATCCGTAACCTGCTACAGGACCCACCACTGGAGCAGAACCATTTACTGTAACCTGCTAGAGGATCCACCACTGAAGCAGAACCAATCACTGTAACCTGCTGCAGGACCCAACACTGGAGCAGAACCAATCACTGTAACCTGCCGCAGGACCCATCACTGGAGCAGAACCTTTCACTGTAACCTGCCGCTGGTTCCACCAATGGAGAAGAACCATTTACTGTAACCTGCTACAGGACCTATCACTGAAGCAGAACCAATCACTGTAACGTAATGCAGGACCCACCACTGGAGCAGAACCGTTTACTGTAACCTGCCACAGGATCCACCATTGGAGAAGAACCATTTACTGTAACCTGCTACAGGACCCACCACTGGAATAAGGCCATCAACTAGCCTTTCATCGCAGCACCCGAAAGCTAATTCCTCCCCTTCACTTAAAACAGACCTGTTACCTGATTGTATCAAGAGGCCAATGCTATTTCCATGCTTTTCTCGCCATGATAATATCCTAAAAAATAACAAAGTGGGTCTAGCTCTGTATCCTTACTTGACAGACTTATAAACTGTCCCAGGCTGTATCCTTACTTGACAGACTTATAAACTGTCCCAGGCTAACTTCCACACATGACCCCGTTGCCCTACGCCGCAATGTCGGTTCACTTTCCCCCTTCTATAGAATTACTTCGGTTTTTGCTCCCGAGAGCTGGCTGCCTGAGTGCCCCCAACACTAGCTAGATCACGCAATACTCGGCAAGCTACTGCGTCACGTGATTATTGTGTGGCCGTTTTGATACCTGCTGCGTTCCCTACATGTCGAAGTTTTGGAACTCTCTACCTTCTCATGTCTTTCCCAACAACTATGACCAGGCACATTTCAAAAGACAGGCCTTTCACTTTCTCAAAAATTCGTAAAAACCTTCCCTTGTCTTTTCTTTTTCCCGATTCTTGATTCTCTATATTTCAACTGGGGCCCGGCCTTGATGTGGACTTTTGTCTGTGACTGGAGCCTTCAACATAAAAAAAAAAAAAAATAGGTCCGTAATGCAACAAATAGCACTACCAGGATAATATATCCCTTCTATTTTTTCATGACAATTATAGAGAACATTATACCATGTTCTTGTCGAATAAGCTTACTGAAATTTTATTATTATGTAGTATAATATATTATTTATAGTCTATAATTTAATTCTGTACTATCAAGTTAATAAGTATTGAAACGTAAATTCTTTATCATTTACGTAGCCTTTAAATAAGATAAAATCGATAAAAAAAATTGCTTTTCACTGAAACCTACCTTGATAATCACGCAATCTCCACATTTGAAGCATAAATACTGTATCTGCCACACATGTGACTCATATACCTACCTGTTACACATCTGGCTCTAGTACACTTGCATGACATATATCATGCTCTCAAACACCTGCGTTGACACATATTTGCCTCTGATACCTGCCTCCAATAAATCTGGCTTTGTCGTCTACCTCCCTGACATAAATCATGTCACATCCTTTTACGATGCTGAAAAAAAAATCGCCCAGCCGAAGCTCTACCATCAATTGGAGACGAAGAAACAAAAGTTCAATTCCAGTATAATCGTGAACATATACAAAACAGGAAAGTAAAGAGAACAAAACGGAACAATGACATTATATTTATCCCCTGTTTCCCTTATATTATCTACACTCATTAATATCCCTTCACAGTTAATACAGTCGGATGTAAGTCTTTTTAGTCATATCATTATCAATTATTATCCACACCTAAACTATTGCTCTTATCATAATACTTCGAAAGCGAACACACATTTGTAGTATTCTCATATCCTATATAAAATTCATAATTGTACACCACAAACTAAAACACTCAGGGATTTTCCATTCGTACCTTCTTTGGACTGAGAGTTCCTTCTGAACATGTAAGTATACGGTAGTCAGTGTGAATAATTACAACGTGAATCATGCACCACTTTAAGAACAACACTGAGCATTATCAAAATGATAAACAGCCACAGCTCAGCAGGGATGTAACTGCCGTCTCACGACGATGAGCAGCTGGGGTGGAAATACTGTACATACTCTTACTGTATTTAATTCTAACTGCGAACCTCGGCTCGACACGCTCGTCATAGCTCATAAGCTGTTTGCTGCCTACTGCGCTCTCTCTGGGCGTACCTTTTCTAACATACCTTCTGTGTAGTGACCAATTCGTAAAATACGTGGGGAGTTCAGCACTTGTGGGGACCCATTGAGAAGCCTTTAACACTTCTGTCAACTGCAGTAACCGAACTTTAGTTGTTCAGTCCAGAACTGAACGGCTCTCTAAAACAGGACATGTTTCCATCCTTTTTACTCAACTTCTTACCGTGACCTATGCTTACAGTGACACTGCAATTCACGTTTATGAACTGTCCACTGTTAACCTCGTCCATCTGATATCACGTTTAAACGTTTTCCGAAGTACTGCTGTGTCTTGGTTAGCGTACAAGAACTCGTTCAAAAGGACTTGCAACCAGTAAGCTTAATTCACTCACTTCAGAACAGAGGCGATCCATATGCACTTTTCAAGGAATGTTTTGTTGTTTACACCTGTTTTTGTAGTAAGTAGGTACCAAGTGGTGAGGCGGTCAGAGAACCATCAACGACAATAATAGTCATCAATAGTACTAAATATAGTCATCTAAGTAATTCCAAACATTCATTGGTCTCGTACCACTAACCTCTTTTTCTTTCTTGCATCTAGAATTTCATTTAAATATGGCATAATCATGGGATTTATTCATATAGGTGTATGTGTGTATGTGTGTGCGTGTGTGTGTGTGTGGGGGGGACTATAAAGCATAAAACAAACTTAAGGATGATTTACTATGTTCTTACAGTTATTCCAACCATCTTAGTTCCTTGAAAGGAAGAATAAATATATATGTATGACCGTTTCAGTGATTACAGTGCCCAATGAAACATCTTGTTCGTTTCACCACCTCAAAACCCGAACCTTTGCTTATAAAAACGAAATTTCCTGCCTGCAAAAGTGTTAATTTGATTCATCAAACAAAACCTCTTTGATTATAGCTATCAGCTATTTAATATTGTCAAACACCTTAAATTCATAGTCATTCTCAAACAGTTGTTGGGCTCAGAACTTTTTGTACAATATCTGTATTCACTTTCAAGAAAATCTGACTAAAATCAGTAAATACTATTCCCAGCTCAAAAAGTGCGACGTTCTCTACGATACAGTTTGTTCTTAAATACATTCTTCTTTTCAGCTTTCATCATAAATGGCAATTTCGTAATTCACTCCTGCCCCCTTAAACATATCCTGAATATGCGCTAAGATAAAATACTTCAAGGACGATTAAGTCTTACGGTTATATCATAGTAACTAAGAGAGAAATGTGCGTTAAATATAGTAACCACCAAACCATGAATTTATTACTGACTGGAATTTCTAAGACGAACACCACGTACCATCTGGACGGCTCTCGCATACCACTGGCGAAAAACGTGCTAAGCTAGCAGTTGGAACCAGGGGCGCCCCTGAAGAGGGAGAGGCAACGAGGGCTCGTTCCCCCACTCTCCCTTTCCCCCACTTACGGCATTTGGGGTCAAGGTACAAACAAATACGTCAGGGATGCCAGAGTTTACCAGGCTCCGATTACACGTAATGCCACTTAATTTGGGCAGCAGCTGGATAGCTATCTTGCAAGTCAGGGCTTGAGTTGTTTCACGAGTTTTATAAAGTTCAAGCGTCCTTCACCTGGTGTACGTGTGTTTAAGCCTATCGTCAACCGAATAATGGTTACAGTTCTTAATCTAATCACATTTTGTCATTATTCTTGCGTAACAGTTCTTAGTCTAGTCACATTCTGTCATTAGTTTTGCGTGTTATAAGGATGATTTTGTTAACTGTTATCATTACCGCAATTTTAATTTGGATTTTTGGTATAGCATTACGAATTTTAAAATAATGTTAATTTCCATCAAATACCTTCAAGTGTTTAAATATAAACAGAGCTGACTACAGTAATACATCTCGACTTTGTCCTTTTTATATCAGTATACATTAATTCACGATATCCCTATTGTGCCTCGCCCTCCTTCCCTTCAAATTTCTGAGTGTGCCCCTGGTGGGAACTAACCATCGAAAAGAAACTGATGCTGTTTTGAGAGCTATCTAAATTTACTCAACTATCTGCATGCCTGCCAACTTTTACCACACTAATCTGTGAGTTTCTGTTATCTTCCACTTCAAAAACGCCTCGAAACGACCCCAGCAGTCTGTTGCTGTTCGAATGCCTTTTTCTCTTGTAACCAACAATCCATTTGTTGAATTACCTTCCGATACTTAACCACTCAAGGAACCTTCTAGTGGAAGATCTCTCCACTCGGTTTTTATTTAGCTTAACACAGCCTGAGTTGATGGGGATGTGGAGGTTCCTTTCCCCACCTCAAGGTTCGAGATTCCACGGGGTATAAAGAATTTGTCCTCAGATTTTAGTTATTTATCATCTACGAAATCATCTAGGCAAGGTCAGTGGGTGGTGGCACCTGTACCACCCATTCTCAATAGCTTAATTCAAATTACCAGTCTCTATACGCCAGAGTACATGTGAAGGACAGATAAGTGGAGACGATGGTCCACGACGAGGTTATCAGCAAACTTGTTCTACATTGTGGTAGAAACAGGAGAAAAAAGCTGGCGAGCTGTTCACTGGTCTCCTAACCATACGGTACTTAACAGTTTTTAAGACAGTAGAAAATACCCTTATGTTGTTGGATTCTATGGCTCTTAACAGCTAAAGATCATTACACCCGAATAAGCATCAATTTTTTTTTCTAATTAAACTTCTCAAGGAAATTTATTAAAAGTTCTCTCATTCAGAAGGTTGGAATACCTATTAGACTACTAGCTGTGTGTCCTTTTGAATAAACCCTTGATATATACTACCCATAATGCAACAAAACATTTAAAATCATACACAATATCAAGAAATGAAATTCGATATCAGCCATATAAGCAGCAAATCTCCAATACTTGGCCATCTAGAAATATAAAATGATAGGCAGTATCCAATATTAAGTATTTAAGTTTGCCTGTGGTAATCGGGTAATATGAAAGCAATGGCAAGCATTTTCTATACTGGTCAGACCAAACCATCAGAATGAGTAAAACGAATTATAGTCGTGCTTCTCTGGCTGTACAAGAAGCTTGCTTCGTTCTAGCGCCGTTTCCCGCGTTAGCGCAGTAGGGCCTGGAGCAATGAAGAAGGGCCTCATTATCCACTTTACAGCTGTCATGTACATTGCACCGAAACCAAATCTATCAACTATGGTTCAGAATCCAATAAACGAACACAATGAGTAGAATAAACTTTACGCTGCTATTTTCAACACTACTACATTTGCTTTTCTTCATAAAACTTTTGATTCGCATTAAGTGATGGCGATAAAGTTAATCAAAAACTTACTATTAATCATAAGTGAAGGTGGTACAAAATATTAATAAGCCAAAGTCACTTGGTCCCCTGCCGAGGATCTGTGTCTCAGATCACGAATAATTCCCAAGCATTTCCCGGAGTCAACGGCAGATTCATCAAAATCTCACCTGAAATTCCTGAGACATCCCTAAATACAATGTTTGTAGTTTCAGCAGTGACAGGTCCGCCAAAAGTCGTCCAAACTGAATTGCTTGTTTTGAGCTTTTGTGTACCGGAGAAAGTTGATAAATTGTACTTAACACGTGATCACCATTGCAAGATTTTACGAACCCGGGTCCAAGACTGTGGCTGACTGCTTGAAACTAATACGGCGATTTAATTTTAACTTGAACAAATAACGATTATCGTATCCAAGAAATTACTACAGTTAAAAAGATATAACAAATAATGTTCTCGTTTTCTTAAGGTGTGTAAAGAGCTCTAACTGGCAAAACTTGATGGATATGAAATACCCAAAATTTTCTTCGGTATCGAAGGAAATTGATAAAGAGTGACTTTCAATTAGGAATATATTTTTTTCCTTTTTTGAAGCTGATGCTGATGAAGTAATTCTAGTCTTTCCTTAAAAGGTTTCTTACGTTACGTCAGGTATTTCCTGGAAGTTAAGTGTCCTGAGTTTCAACATGCTTGGAAGCCGGCGCTGCCATGCGACCAGGTTTTCCATGACATACCTTGAAATATTTAAAAATATTTTAAATACACATGCACACAAGAAAAGTAAAATCTTTAAATGATTCCTATTCATACTGGATTATCAATCATGGGAGCTGTTAATTTTCCAGTAAGCCTTTCATACTTTCTTTATACTTTCAAGAATTATATATATATATATACTTTATTATTAGTATATCATATCGATTTAAGGCCTCCCAAGGTGGTTTCAGAAATCCATAGAAAGGTCCAGCTTTCATTATCTGCAATCTTTCCCTACGCTTCACAAAAGCGAGAATTACTCATACGACTGTGATCAGAATTTTAATAGCCTGTGCCATTAGATAATTTCTAACTAAATCATTGTCTTTAAAATTTTTAAGGCACTAATTGAAACAGAATTTCAATTGATCTATCTCCTTTTTCAGGATCAGATTCAGGGACAGATGAGTTACACTCTCAGATACACAACCTTGGTTTAAATGGTCAGTGTTTACATTTTATGACAGTTGTGTGATTTCATCAGGTATTAAGTTGCGTTTGTAGGATTTACAGCTCTTCCGAAATGTCGGAATCATATGGTGAGTAATGTTATTAACTTGTTACTTTGTAATTGCTGCCGTAAACGAAAAATAATTGAAACTGTATTATTAGACTCTAGGTGACGAATTTGGCTGCTTCTCTCGAATGGGGTACTTGGTTGAAAGGTAGAATCCTTATTTGCCGTGTGTCTTAATCTATAACATTCTAAATGATCACTGGCTGCTTATTCTGCGGAATTCTGCTGTAGCATATCCGGAACTTTGAATCTGATTCTACGGTATAGTGTACTTCTCTTACGTTTCATTTTTTTCTTTGTTTTTTCCTAGTAGTGTCAGTGTTGAAGTAACTAGTCATTTACAGTAAGGTAGTTTTATCATGGTTGAATTGATAAGTTAAGTTTCTGATCATTTTAATGACCTTCTGCTTGTGTAAGATACAATCTAATTGACTTTCCTTTCTATCCTGCAAGATCTTCTTTGAATCATTAGAATTTAAGAAATAGTTTATTTAGAGTATACTGACGTTCTTTGAAGTTTTAGTAGTGAAATTATGATATGAAACACTGTGTTATTACAGAGTAAATTTCTAAATTTTATCAATTCTTAAGGGGCGTGGCAATTTTAACATATGAATCATATTCATGGACTTACTACATATGGTAGAAGTCTGTTCCATCTGTAGCAACTACTTATGTAAAGAATAATTTTTCCTGCTTTTAAGTTTCTCTTTGGAATTGGATGAAAATGGTGCAGTGTCAGTTATCATTACCAATGTATAGAGTACAAGTAGTAAAAGTGAATTAGACTGGCACTGCGTTATTTGTGTTATTTATCTTAGCTTAAGATAAAGAATAACATAATGTCTCCTGATTAGAAACTTTCTCCCTTGCAAAAATTCATTCATATGCTTCCATAGTATTTTTTCCAGTGTTTTAAACACCACACTTGTTAGTAAGGCTGGCCTGTAGTTTTGTGCACAGTTTACCAATCTCCATAACTGTAGGCACACTTACTTTCTTCATCTTTGGAATTACGCCTTCTCCCAGTGACTTGGGGCCAGCAGCCATGCCTTCCTTCATCATATTATATTGTTAACTGAGATACTTAGATTTTTTCCAAGTACTAAAGTAGTACCTTGTGACATAAGGCTTCCCACTCACATGATAAGTTATTGTGCTATATGGATAGCTATGGCTCTAGGATTTTATCTGGTGCAAATTACAGTTGCTTGTGATGTAAATCACCTTTTCATACCAATAAAGTGCAACTTGGTGATATCAGATGGTGTATTATGTAATGCCTGTGGTAACCAAAAGTCTCAGGGAATGAGACAAAGTGATCTTCACATGTGATAAACTTGATACACCCTTTTGATTTGGTCACTAAATCAAATCTGATTATGAATATTGTTCTTGGAGTGGGGATACACTCTAATGCCTTAAATCTGTCAAACTTAGGCCTAAGCAGTTACCAGATTCCATACTTTACTGGGTTGTGGGTGTCAATATAGTATTGCTAAACTTTTGGAGCTTTGTTTTCCCAGTATATATGTATGTACTGTTGAAGTTTCAGGCAACATTATGACTATAGTTATTTATCATGCCTACCAAAGATTCTTATTTGTTTTTGATAAAATAATGAATTTAGACAAAGGTAACCGTGGAGATTTCATAAAAGTTGAAGTGTTTATGCTAGCATGTAACCCAGTTAAGGTTGTAAATGAATCAACATAAGTGTCATCTCACTGCTTTGAGGTTTATTCCTCAGGAAAGGCAGGAGGCAGGTCTTACATTTCAACCATCATAGGAACTGGTTTGAATGATGTTGAAGGATCATTTACCTTGGCATGTGCAGTGCTTTGATACACCCTTAAACAGTTCTAGTGTAACTTGCTTTATGTAATTATCTAACTGTAGCATTTCAAAGCAAGATAAAAAGTGGACAGTGGTGAGGTGCAGATGCCTGGGCAGTGCCTAGTTATTAGAATGATGAATTCTGCAAAGATGAGCATTATTTCACAGTGCACCTATTTATCTTTCTATCTATATCTCTGACACCTGTTCCAATTGGAACTCCCATAAAGGGGTGGCCATGGCAACAGAGTCTCCATAACTAAAGAACTCCAGCTCCACTTCTTAGCCTTTAGTGCCTCACCCTTAACAGGCAACTGGCAGAGTCTAGTGCAGTGTTTGCAGAGGGTCCTATCTAATGTTCCTAATGACTACTTCTATCTAATGCTTCTACCTACTGCTTCTACCCAGTGTTTCTAACTAATAATCCTGCTTAAATATTCCTACCTACTACTTCTATCTATTACTCCTACCATTTTGCCAAAAGGCAGGGCTAGCACATGGTGCTTACCACAAGAAAATCTATGAGCTGCATTAGTTAAGTGTTGTCAAGTGTTACATATGACAAGGAGGGATTGTATGTTTGTGGACAGAATGCCAGTACTCCACATGTTTGTGAGGCAGAAAGAAGAGACAGCTACCTGGATCAGAGGAGTGCGACTTGACAACCACTAAAGTACTGACTCACTAAGCAGATGTCACTGACCCTCCTGATACCCAGGTGGGTAGTACTGGTAATGTACCTCCCTGGTCATTGGCTGCCTACCAGTTACTACATACCACTGTGCACCTATACCCTTTCAAGTACTGTATTATGGGAGTTGCCATAGTTTGGAATGTTAGACTGGAGGTAGAGTGTACCATGTGGTCTCACACTTGGTTCAGTACACTATAATGCAGTATTGTATTGCTTGGAGTATTACGCTAAAAATGAATGACATTTTTCACATTTAGTCTGTCAATGATGTATTACATTAAAAAAGATATTACTTTTATTTTTCACTGGTCAGAATATTACATTATGTAATCAAGTCCAAGAAAATATTCTTTAAGTAGACAATGCTGTATGTGGCTTGAATCTTTACGTGTCCCAGTAGTAAGTTACAGCATCAAAAAAAGCAAGTGACAGTACAGCGCTAAATAGATTTGAGTTTCACTCATTATTTAGAAGTAAAAGAGAATAAAAAAAATTTGTGATATTTGCTGTGAGATAGCTTAGATGTCATGTATAGAAACGATAACCACTCCTTAGTTAATTTTTCCCAAATGTCTTTCAACAAAATGGCAAATGTTAAAGCAGCTGCTGCTAATTTCATTTACCACTTATTATGCAGAATTTATTTCTTTTCTTTACAGATTTTCAGCATGAATTTCTTGTGATTGGAAGTGCTGGCGCTTACAGTCTCAAAATAGGCAAAAGTAACAAAGCAGCACTAGATAATTTTGTGTTTCATTAATGATTCAGAGATAAAAGAGAATAAGCAAATTTTTGTGATATTTGTAATTTTTGTTGAAACTGTGATGTAACCAAAAAGGTTTCTTATTTGATGCTGCAAGATAACTTAGATGTCATGTACAGGTTGCCTCCAGACTCTATGTAAGCTGTATATAATGTAACAGAAAATGACTTCAGTAATTTGAGGAAAGGTCCTTTAAAGAAAGAAAATTGAACACTAAATGAAAAGCAAATGAACTTTTAATGTTGAACAACTAAATAGAACTGTTTAGGTGCAGTAGAATGATACAGTACTCTACTGATAATATGCTGGACTTACAGCACAGTTCTGAAGAATTTTCAGTTAGTACTGTACACAGTAGAAAAAGTTAAATACATGTAGCAGGTGGGTAGTCAGGATCATCATCTTCAGCGCTAACTGGAACAACAGCACCTTTCAACGCTTTGAAACTCGGGAATTTTTAAACTGTGCTCACCATGCAGGTGCAGACCACACCATGACTCATGCCGGAAAACTGATGGAACCAGAATAACGATTGCCATATTTTTTATTGGCAACCTGTATAAGAATGGTAACCTTTTCTTAGTTGATTTTTTCTGAATTTATGTCTAAAAATGGTAAATGTTAGAGCAAGCTGCTAGTTTCATTTACCAAATAATGTGTGGAATTATATTCATTTTTTCTTTACAGATTTTCTGTTCAAATTTCTTGTGATTGGAAGTGCTGGCACTGGGAAGTCCTGCCTTCTTCATCAGTTTATTGAGGGCAAATGTAAGTATACTAGATATTTTTTGTAATATTGTAGATGTGCAATAGTGGGTGATGGCACTGAATGTGAATGGGATGACTGGTGAGAGTAAAAGAAGGGAGATTGTGGAGAGGTTTAAAAGTTGTAGCATGAATGTGCTAGGGATCGGGGAAACCCATATCTTTGGGCAGGTTGTGTGGAGTGAAAATGGAAATGATGAAAGCAAGTTATGGGAGGGCATGGTAAGAGGTATGGCATGAATGGAAATGAGTGAAAATTATCAGGGGAGAGGAAAAGAAGGATATGCAATTTTGCTATCACCAAGAATATGGGAAGGTGTTACAGAGCATGGATGGGATGGATCAAGAATAGTTTAGGTGAAAGAAAAGATTGGGATTGTGAAGTATGCATGGGTATTTGTATATTTGCCAGTGAATATGAAGACAGTACAAGGGAAGGATGAAATGAAGCTTTTCTGAAGGAATTTGAATGACTGTATAAACACTTGAGAAAGAGAGAAATGTGGTCGTATTGGGTGATATGAATTTGAAAGTGGAATGTGATGAAATTGGTGAGATAGTTGGTAAATGGGGAGTGCCTGGAGTAAATGAGAATGGAAGCTATCATTTGGATATTTGTGCTGAAAGGAGCTTATTCCTTGCACAAGATGATGCACAGATATACATGGATGAGGAATGATGGAAGAGAAGAGCAAAAGGCTTTGATTGACTATGTGGCATTGGATGAAAGATTGAGAAAGG
>JAYMFT010342251.1:0-23098 GCA_038088735.1 Panulirus argus
AAAAGGAACAGAGAAGGGGCCGATTGAGGTTTTTCCCTCAAAGGCTCAGTCCTCTGTTCTTAACGCTACCTCGCTAAATGCGAGAAATGGCGAATATGTATGAGAAAAAAAAAAAAAATATATATATATATATATTACAACGAAGGATCCGGGCGCGTACAGAAATCCTCAACGAGGCCAGGCTTTCATTGAAATATAAGAAGGGATGAGAAAAATAGAAGCAAAGTGAGTTGAAGAAAATTGATCTAAGCATTTCAGAGGAAGCGGGAAACCTGTATTTTAAAACGCAGTAAATCGTAGCTGCTGGGGGCACAGAAGGTAATTAGTTCCGAGATTAATGATGCAAAGAAACAGACGACACAGTGGCCGGACCTAAAGTTGTTGTCGGGCACATAGTAACCACGGTATGCAGCTTTTTTTTTTTTCTTGGAGGCTCCTGTTATGGACAAAAGTCAACCACAAGGCTGGATCTTAATTGAAATATAGAGAGAATAATGAAAGGGAAATAGGAGGGACAGAGGAAAGTATTCACAAATTTTAGAGGAACTAAAAAAACTGTCTTTTAAGATGTGCCAGGTCATAGTTATTGGGGAAGACACGAGAGGGTAGAGAGTTCCAAAACTTCGAGGTGTAAGGAAAGAAATAGTTATCAAAACGACCCACCCTTGGGTTGCCAACGGCCACACAGTAATAATGTGACGCAACAGCTTGCCGAGTATTGCGTGGTCTAGCTAGTGGTGGGTAACACAAGCAGCCAGCTCCCGGGAGCAAAAACCAAAGTAATACCTGTAGAAGAGGGAAAGTGAACCAACATTGCGACGTAGGGCAAGCGGGTCGTTTTGAAATTAGCTATCGACTCAACTCTGTCAAGTAAGGACTACATACAAGGCCATACGCTTGTTGCGCTCTTCCATGTCTAGGAACTAAAGGTTTGTAAAGAGAAAAATGTGAGAAACGGAAACAATAAGGAGACAGGAACTGTTAAGTTGTATATGTGTGTGGTGTGTACTGGGAGATGATGAGACTAGCTCGGCAATATAATTTTGATGAGGCCGAAAGCAAGGAGGACAATCGTGTCACGAAGTTTGTGAAATGGTTCTGAACGTCGCTTCATGACCCCTTAGTCAGGACGGCAGTACTGCCACGGGCGGTTGCCGTCCACTACCACCACAGGGTTGCAACAGACAGGGGCGGATTCAGACTACCCTTTAAATGGGGAGGGGGGGGACACACACCCACTGACCCGGGGCCGGTATGAAAAGATCGTTACCGTCACGTCGTCACAACGTGTTATAGGGTTGAGGTACAAATATGTAACACAACTTGTGGTACAATAATTTTCCTGTAAGAGCTTGGCAGAATATTGGTCACAACAGATGAATTACCTCACGTACTAAAGTGGATCATAATTGGGGGACCAGAGGGTGGATGTGTATCAGCCAAGCAATCAAAACAATGGTGTCGTCAGTAGCCTGTCGTAATTAAGACAGAGTTATAAAGGAGATAGGAAGGCAACACATTATAAACTGAAACCAATGACAGAAACCAGATATGAAGACTTATCTCAAATTCTAAATGGTATGGAGGCTGAACGTTTATTAAGGGAGGCTCTGAACATTTTCCTAAGGGAACCATTGCCCCGGGCACCAAATTTCACCTATGTCTCCAAGAATAGGTGTAGGCAAAGAAATATCCCTTACATGGCTCTTTGGCAGGATGGTCAAACACTGATGAAATGAATGTGGGTAAAGAAATAAGTCAGATGATCACAGGTCTTGGGAGCGGCCATTACTCTAGTGTCCTGATATCAACAATCAATCACACAGGTCGAATAACCACTCCGTCTCCCGATTATCACACTGGATGGAAACCTTTAAAAGAAGATTGGAATAATGGCTTGAAAATGCTCTGGATACAGCAAAGACAGACAACGGTGCAGTGTAGAAGACACCACTGCTGTGAAACAATCAAGATGTACGGTGATCGCAACGTGCTAGCCCTCGCCTCACAGCAACACTTCGTCGTAGGTATTCCTTAGTATGGAGGGGTGGGTAGTTGCTGGGGTTCAACTATCTCATAAGTCCAGAGGCTTTATTACGTTAGTTCTTTCCTGAAAACCAATGTTTGTTTTCACTGAGGGAGTTACACTTATGCAAGGATTATTCACAGGCTTTTTTTTTTTTTCGTTATCATTTCCAACAGTTTACAGAGAATAGATTTTATGATTTCCTGTCAGGAGTCAGATGAAAAAGACTTGGCCAACTGGGTTAGTTAAGTAAGGTCTAGCAAATAAATTTTTCGTAAATTCCATTTCATATCTAGAGAATAATGTAAGAGTATAGTCATTATCATGGCATATTTAAAGAGTTGCTACCGAGTTAATTTCTTGCAATTTTGATTTGAAATTTTCTACAGTACACACTAGGTTAGACCGTTTTATAATGAAAATATATCGGCATAGATTTGATAGTTAACCATTGATTTGACCCCACATCTTCTAGACTATGATAGGCTACTATGGCTTTTATCTTGTCATTTTCATCATGTGGTAAACCAACCATCTGGGATAGTTGCACATTAAAATCGACTGCATCAAAGCCAGCAGGAACTCCATAAACCTACCCAACAACTCTCCCATATTTCAAGTTCAGCATTAAGAACTGCGGGCCACCCGACTAGTCCGCTATAAATATATTAAGGATTAATTAGCAATAGTTCGGGCAATATTGCTTCCTGTTGTACGTGACCTCAGCAAATCAACCCACAGTTGCTACCGGAAGCCTACCTGTGGCCTGACAGCTGAAGGTTTCATCCCCATTTCCTCTGCTGTGTTCGTCCTGCAGGAAACACTCGTGTGTCGGGGTTGGCCGCCTGGGTAACGCCAGGTGTGACCTACCCCAGTGTGGGAAGCTGGGTTGATGAGGCGGTGTCTAACCTAACTCATCCACCTGAGGTCACTCGCAGTAATTTACTCTACCCTTCCTTACCCTTATATACCCATATATACAGTTACATCTCATCTACATACCAGAAAATATTTGAGAAAAGTCGTTCATAACCTCATGAAACCATTAAAGACCAATATAAAGCGCAGTGTGAGGGGCTACGTAACAGTTGCATAATAATCAAAGGCAAACTTAAGGTTTTTAGTTCTTCTTTGTAACTCCGCTCCCTAATTTCGGTTCCGTTTTTGGTGACTTCCTCTTGACCTCCTCTAGTAGTTCTTTGTGCTTCTTTAAGTGCGGTGACCGAACCTGAGAAGCATACTTTAGTTTTGGCCTTTTGTAAGATATAAACAGCTTGCTGAATATATCCTTATCCATATACTTGAATGCTGTTCTAATATTTTCCAGCAGACAGTTTATCTTCTATAAACTATTCCAGTGTGGGACTATAGCGACAGGTTAGGGACTATATTTCACTCCCAAGTCTCTCTCACACAGATTTCTGCAGCTCTTACTTGTACTGAGTCATTCTCTCTCTGTCCCATACTCATTACTTTACATATACTCGGGCTGGATTTCATCAGACATGTATCAGACAAATTACGTAGTATGTACGGTGCATTTTTGATGTTCCCTTCCATCCATTGCAGGAGTTTTCCGTTATTCCTGCTTGGAGATCCAGCTTCTTTACCTGCTTCCCTATGGAATAGTGTCAAATGCTTTCTGGCAGTCTAGAGACAAATCACACCAACTTTCATCATCATTTATAACGAAGCTCACATCCTCTTCGGATCAAAAAGAATCGCTATGAATAGCCTCTTTTTCATAAAACCATGCTATGAAAACCATGCTGTCTCAACCGTGCTATCGCAACAATGCAGTTACAACCATGCTGTCACAACCATGCAGTCCCGACCATGCTGCTCCAACCATGCTGTCCCAACCATGCTGTCCCAACAAGTGCCATCGCAACCATTCTGTCCCAACCATGCTGCCCCTTGCTGTTTCAACCGTGCTGTCCCAACCATACTGTCCCAACCATGCTGTCCAAACCATACTGTCCCAGCCGTACCGTCCCAACCATGCTATCCCAAATGTGACGTCTGAAACATGGTCCCAACCATGCTTTCCCTTGCTGTCGCAACCATGCAGTCCCAACTGTGCCGTTCCTGCCATGCTGTCCCAACTTTGTTTCTCAAACGTGCCGTCCCAACAATGCTGTCCTAACCATGCTGTCCCAACCGTGCTGTCCCAACCATGGTGTCCCAGCCGTGCCATCTCAACCATGCTGTCTCAACCATGCAATCCCAACAATGTTGTCCCAACCATGGTGTCCCAGCCGTGCTGTCCCATCTGTGCCGTCCCAATGGTGCTGTCCCGACCCGACTGTCCCAACCATACTGTCCCAGCTGTGCCGTCCTAAACGGCTGTCCCAACCATGTTGTCCCAACAGTGCCGTCCCAACCGTGCTTCCCCAACCTTGCCGTCCTAACCATGCTGTCCCAACCATGCTGCCCAAACCGTGCTGCTCCATCCACCATGTTCCTTGCTGTCCCTGCTGTCCCAACCATACTGTCTCAACCAAACTGTCCAAACTATGCTGTTCCTTGCCGTCACAACCATGCTTTTCCAACCATGACGTCCCAACCTTGTTTTCCCAACCGTGCTGTCCCGACCGTGCCGTCCTAACCATGCGATCCCAACCATGCTGCCCCAACCATACCGTCCCAACCTTCCTTTCCCAACCTTGCTTTTCCCAACAATGCTTTCCCAATCTGTTGTCCTAACCATGATGTCCCAAATGTGCTTTCCCCATTGCGTTGTCCCAATCATGCTGTCCAAACCATGCTGTCCCAACCGTGCTGTTCCAACCATGTTGTCCCAACCATGTTCTCCCAACCATGCTGTCCCAACCGTTCTAGCACAACCATACTGTCCCAATCATGTCCTCCCAACTATGTTCTCCCAACTATGCTGTCCCATCCGTGCCGTCCCAACCAATCTATCCCAACCATTACAGTCCCAACCATGCTGTCCAGACCGTGCCGTCCCAACCATGCTTTCACAGCCGTGCTATCCCATCCATGCTCTCCCAACCACGTTGTGCCAACCGTGCTGTCCGAACCATGCTGTCCCAACTGTGCCGTTCCAACCATGATGTCCCATCCGTGATGTCCCAACCAAACTGTCCCAACCGTGCTATCCCTAGCTGTCCCAACCCTGCTGTCCCAACCATGCTTTCGCAATAATCTGTACCAACCATTCTTTCCCAGCCATGCTGTCCCAATCGTGCTGTCACAACTATGCTGTCCCAACCATGCTGTCCCAACCATGCCGTCCCAACCACGCTGTCTCAACCTTACCCTCCCACCTATGGTGTCCCAACCATGCTGTCCCAATCATGCTGTTCCTTGCTGTCCGAACCATGCTGTTCCAGCCATGCCATCCCAACCGTGCTTTCCCAACCTTACTTTCCTAACCATGCCATCCTAACCATGCTGCCTCAACCGTGCCGCCCCAACCATGTTGTCCCAACAATGCTGTCCCAGCCATGCTGTCTTACCCTGCCGTCCCAACCGTGCTCTGTGTGTGTGTGTGTGTGTGTGCTGGAATGTCAAGTTACCTTCATATGTCTATGGTTTATGTATGTACACTCTTACCAAAAAGTCTCTGCCCGCCAGGGTCCTATGTATTTGGAAATGATCAGACGTTAGAAATGTGGAGCAACTCGTTATGGTTGGTACGTCTAACTGTGAGCTGTATCCCATAAAGACATGATAACTGCACTATACAATATATTTGTCATAGAACAGAATGAGGTTGGATAGAATATAACATCATACGTAAAAACGGTGACGATTTGCTGCAATGGTGTTCACAAATTAATTGTTAAAAATACGACTTTTAACGTAAGGGTTGTGTTGCCAATAGGACTATAATGCATAATTTGCTGAGCTGAGGTGACACTGGATATTCAGTTAATTTGCAGTGAAAGTAACTTCGAATGACTTACTTTGTTATATGCTTACACAATGACAGTGATCTGCTTTATACTCATATCACCTAGCATCACCCACATGACAGCCAAGCGGTGTTTCTAATGACTACATATCGGACGCAATGGCGATACAAAACCTATAGCTTCGTCGTCGTGGACGGCAGCACATATAGACGAAGGACTGACCACTACCTCCCCCCCTACCCCTTTCATACCAGTTGCCTTGATTCCGTATTTCTCCCAAGCAATCTCGAGGGTATTACACATGAATGAATGAATGATCATGATAGAAAAGACCCTTCAGAGAAGGGGAGGTGGGGAAAGGGAGGGGAGAAAGAGTGGTAAGATACAGCTAAGAGGAAGTGAATTTTAGAAGAAAAAGAGTCAGGGCTTGACCCAGCATATTACACATACTTCAACACTCAGTCAGCGGTAACAATGTGATCCAGCTGTTCCAATATGTGCATATTTTCTAGTAATATTTCAATGCCAATGTCAACAGGACCTCGGTTATTACGAACCAATGCTGATAGTAGCCAGTTTTTGGTATCATTATTAATACAGTTTCAGCATTGCACTATTATTATTGCAGTTCTGTTACCACCCACAGCTAGTGTAAGAGCAATATCATATTTTCTTTCTAGCCCCACCATGTAGTGCTGTAATTATTACCCGCCAACTATCATTTATCCATGTCGTCTGGCAGTGCATGGCTGCATGCTTAAAGTATCCAAAGTGTCGTGTGGTAAGCAAGTTTTGCCTGAAGAATGTCAGCAGCAGTTATACCCACTGAATGATTGTCATTTATATACTCTCCTGTCGATGATGCACAGCGATTCACACACAATTCAAACGCCAGAAACGAATAACTGTACAAACTGGCAACTGTCACCGAGGATAGCAAGCCTACCAACACATGCTAGGCATTACACATAGTGATCAGAATTGTTCGTCCGTTGTTTCATATTGTATCAACGAGAAAAGGGGCATAGGCCTTTTGTTGCGACAGTTTTATGCCAAAAAAAAAATAATAAATAAAGGATATAAAAATCGGTTAGTGTCTAACACTCCGTTGCAAGGTATACAAAGTGAATACAAAGGGCTTCAAACAGCGTTGCAAGATATACAAAGTGAATACAAAGGACTTCAAACAGCAACAGACCATCGGGCCTTTTCGAGGCTGTTTGTGATAGTGTGGTAAAAGTTAGAATAACCAGCAAATTGTCACTGTGACTATGGAAGCGCAAATACAGTAAGTCGTGGACTTGAAGCAAAGTATTTAACATTTTTTTTTTTCGTAAACGTACCTATACACTGCTTTCGACCACTCTAACTGGCAAATCGTGTTTAAGAAAAAGTACTTCGCCTCATTTAAGGTAAACCGTTTGCCCATGAGTTTGCATACATTACTATGAGTAAAATCATACGAATCAAGTCTCACATGATTTGACAAATCAAGATTATCAAACCTTTAATGATTTTAAATGCTTGTATTATATCACCTCTTAACCTTCTCTTTTTAAGCTAAATAGATTCACGTCGGTTAATCTGATCTCGTAGGATTTATTCTTAGTCCGGGAATCATCTTGGTAACTCGACGCTGTACTCTCTCCATTCTGCAAATGTCTTTTTTACGGTAAAGTGATAAAAACTGAACACATTATTGAAGATGGGGACGAACCAATGGACTGTAAAGAGTAAGAGTGATTCTCCTGTACTTCAATTCGAAGTCTTTACCTATCATCCAAAAATTTTGTCCGCTCTTTTCACTGCTTCTGTGCATTGCTTACTTGGTGTTAGGTCACCACAGATAATTACGCCCAAGTCTCTTTCTAGCTTGCCTTTTGCAGTTCAACACAATTCATACTGTAGCTTGCCTTTTCGTTTTTACTACCGATATGTAAAACTTTGCATTTATCGATACTGAAATTCATTTGCCGCTTATGAGCCCAGTCCATCAGTTTGTTTGTGTCAGTTTGAAGCAGTGGACGTTCAAGTTCATTAGTAAGATTTATTACCCAGCTTTGTATCATCCGCAGATTTTGATTTTTTGCAATGCAGCCCATTATCAGTATCGTTAATATATATGAGAAAGAAAACCTGTCCTAGGACTGCTCGTTGTGGCACTCCACTTATTATGTCTAATCATTCTGAGGCTTGACCATTAATCACAACTCTTTGTTTACGGCCAGTCAACCAATTTCCTATCCACTGAAGTACAACCCCATCAATGCCGTGTGAGAATTTTTGCCAGTAACATTTGATGTGGACCCTTACCAAAGGCTTCTTAAAAATCTACATAGACAAAATCAACTGCTTTGCTTTCGTCATATATGTCGATCATATAAAACAAATCAAGCAGATCTGGCAGATATGAACGATTTCTTTGAAAACCATAGAGAAAATCGTTTATCAAGTGGTGGCCCTTTGAATGGTTAACAATTCTTCCTCAGATGATGGTGTCCATAAGTTTTCCAACAACAGACGGTAAGCTAATAGGACGATAATATCCGGGCAGTGACTTATTATCTTTTTTGGAATAAGGGTTTTACATTGGCAAACTTCCATTCATATTGAGCTTTTTCTGTAGCAAGTAACTTATTTTAAAGGGCAGTCAAGGGCTTAACTATCTCATTTTTCGCCTTTTTCATTGTTCTTAGATAAAATTTATCAGGTCCTCTGTTTTTTGTATTTTCATTTCTTTTATTGCTGAATATATGTCCTGGGCTTTCACGTCTTTTTGTTGAAAAACGTTCTCCTTTCATCAGTGAAACTGGATTCGGGACGTGAGTTGCGTCTTTGATCGTAAATACAGATGTCATTTAATATTTGTACCCTGACTTCCTTTTCTTGAACCAAATCACTGTTTTCCGTAATTGATAGACCTATTGACTGGGTTGTGATTCTCTTGCTGCTAACATACCTGTAAAACTCCTATTTTTTTTTTTTTTAGCAAAACACGCCTCATATTGACGTTTACTTTCTCGTATGGCTCTCTTCCTTTTGGCAAGTTAACATGTAATCTCCCACGTTGGTTGTTGGATTCTCTGTTTCTTATGAGCTACTTTCCTAAAAAACAGGCACTTATTTATCTCACCGTTCCACCACCTTGGTTTCGTTTTAGAAATATACCGCCTACTACGCACTGGCACGTATGTCCCTCTGCTGCTTTGAAGGTTTTTCTAAAGCTTTTCCAAACTACGTTCATGTCATTGTCACTGACCATATCATCTCAGGTCTACCTGTCAAGGGCAATGCGAATATCATTAAAATTTGCACATTAAAAATCGGGTATTTTTTCGCGATTGTCGTGTTGACCAGCATTACATGAAGTGTTGAAAGTGACTTCAATATGAATTTGTCGGTGATCGTTTCACCAAACGTTCCTCCAGCTTCATTAACGAGATCCTAACGAGATCCTCATTTGTAGTTACAACTAAATATAATATATTTTCGTCGCAAGTAGGTTCCTCGACTAATTGGATTAGGGCGCTATCAAGCAAATTTAGGTGGAGTCCACGCCTGGGGAGCGACTGGAATGGGATTCTCCCCATTTACACACCGGTATGTTAAAATCTATTATGATAATATTGTTCGTATGAATGCGGTGCCCCCTGCTGGCTGTGCTGGGAAGCCAGTCGTGATGTGGGCTTTTGGCTCGCTGAAGGCATCTGATGCCGTCCGCTGGCTGGGCCGGAGAGCCTACAATGCCTCAGAAGGTGGTCTTGCTCTGGCCTCTTCACATGCCTTGTATTATGGTTCTGCTGCTGGGGGAACATTGTGATGCTTATATCATTAATAGGATAATGATAAGAGATCAGTATTTGTACTTTATTAATTATAATGAATTTTCTTGCACAAGTAACAACTTTCGGTTACAATTGTCCTTGTACTTTGTTTACAAATAGTCTAATTTACGAGAAATCCTTAAAGACTTTTTTGTCAGGATATTTTTGTTCATGTTTCTCTTTAGTTCTCCTTAATTTTCCGGTAATTCCAGGACTTGTCTCGTGGATGGTTGTAAGAACATTAGTATGGTTGGGGACATCCTCAACCATACTGGTGTCCCCGCCTCACAACCATTCATGACCCACGTCCCAGAACCACCGGAAATTTGATCAGATCTGAAGATAAACATGAACCAGAATATCTTGACAAAAGGTTTCTCAGGATTTCTCAGATGGTCTGTGGGGAAAATGTAAGGACCACAGTAGTTGGTTGTGGCGGGCGTCAACGCCTCTCTCGTCTTGCAGGCTCCTGGTCCGTGGCTGGCCTGCAGACCCACTCTTGCATACCCCTGTACACCTTCACCAGGTCATCGCTGACGTGAGATCTATAACTGAGCGCCAGGACTTCCGATAAACAGGTCGTGAATAAACTCGGCATACCGTCAATGTCCATGTCGTGGACAATGTACAGATCCAGAAATTTTGCCAGGTCCCAGAAGTACCTTTCGGCCCGCTCTGGGTACTGCATCTCTACCGTCACTGAGAACGTCTTGACAAGACTGATGACGTGAGGCTGCCAAATCTTGTGCAGCAGACGCCGGAGATCGTCCGGGCCGGACCGGGACCGTGCCGAGTGAGCCAGCACCTTGACTCCTAGGAAAAGTTCGTCGTCCGTGATGTAGTCCTGCGAGAGGAGGCCGTCATACTCCGGGCTGAGCAGTCTGGCTACGACCTCCTCTGAGGAGAGGATCAGCAACTTACTCAGAGACAACACCCAGCTGGGGTACTTGACTTCCTTCTCTGAGCCCTTGGCGAATGGCTCGCTGGTAGCTGGATAGTTGCTTCGGTCATGTGCCTGGGAAAGCGCTTTTGGACCTGGTGCCTGATTCACAGTCTGACCCGTGAGATGTTGGTCGCCCGGATTTTCGTAGCTCTCGGTCATGTGTCGTCTGTTTATGCCTTTATCTACTGGTTTGTTATCATCTTGTCTTGCTGTCTTCTCCACTTCCACAGTGCCTCTCTTGATCCCATCACTCATGATCTCCTGTGACCTCACTTTATCTACGGTTTGTCTTTTGCTGTCGTTATAACTGTGTTGATACCCTGTGTTTTCTCCAATGTTTTCTTTAACTTTCTTTTGGACGACCAAACGTTCTTTTTTATGGTACACCTCACCACCTTTGGTTGTGCCCAAGTCAGCATTGCGTTTAATACCTCTGTCCTTATCACCACTGCGTTTATCCTTCCGTTTGACAGCGTTCTTTGTGACTTTCTTTTTGCCATTGTTAAGTTTATTTCCTTTGCTTGTCGCATTTTTGTCTCTTTTTTCACTGGTGCTATTTTTCCTGACCCCTGGCTTCGCGTCACCCACCCTCTTAACGTTTTCCTTTACGTTACTTCTCTTATTAGGGGCCACTTTTTCTTTTCTCAAAGTTTTCACATTACCTTTGTTATTCTCTTTGTCTTTTCTGTCTTTGATCGTCTCGTTATTATGTGTGGTGGAGTCCGGATGAATGAGAGTTGTGTGTGTTTCCTTGTGGCCCAGATCCAGGGGCGCCTGCCTCCTGCTGGGGTCCAGCGTCTGGTTCCTCCGCTCTCCCGCCATCGCCTTTCCTGGAAATTTGACCGACATGAGTCCCATACTTCATGACACAGGTTCCAGCGTTGGACAGAAGTCCTAATCAAGGCCAGACCTTAAACTAAAATAATAATGTGGAAAGAAAGGGAGCATTTGAGAAAAGTAAAGAATATGATTAGTGTCTGATACATGGAAGGAGATTGTAAGATGTAGCCTGGCTCCGGGCACCATCTTGCAAGACAGGAGGGCGGTACTTACCCTGGGCGGCTGCTGCCAAGAACCCAACATCAACAGACACCACATCACCTGCCACGTTACAGTCTACCTGGGAATTAGGACACTGTAGCGTGAGATCTGAAATAGTAGGTAGATAACGCAACACATGACTGTCACTTGTCTCAGGAACATCAATAATATATTGCGACACGGCAGAATATGTGAGCTAATGAGAAGTTTCATAACTATGTATGTGTGTGTGTGTGAGATAATGGACGGGTTGTGTACCAGGAATTGCAAAACGTGGGAATATGAGAGGATTCCTTACCATCCTTGGCGTGAATGGCGGCGTGGCCGTCCCTCGAGGACCTCCTACTAAAGATGCTGGCCCGCCTGACGTTGCCTCTCTCGTACCACATCTTGCAGGACACCAGACCCGGCCAGAAGGTACGGTAGAGCAGCGCTGGGGCGTCGCCCTGGTTCACAGTCACCAGGAAGGACTTATGTGCCGCCTCCTTGTGGGACACCTGATGAATGTCGAGGACCTGGATGCCCTGACGCTCGATGAAGGACTTGAGGGTGACCTTGGTGAGGTGGACGACTCGGAACACCCACAGATGAGCCACCTCTTCACCCACCGCTTTCATCTGGCCGCTGCGACGCCGGCGGTTAACGGCGGGAGTGATGCCGACGTCGTGGGTGTGGTGGGGGGTCTTCTTCCCCGCCACCACACGTTCACCTCCTGCAGCCTGATCCTCCCGCTTGTAGTTGTTGTTTGCCCAGCTGTTCATTCTCATGTCCTACTGTAGGCAGGTCCTCACCCTCAGTCATCTCGTCACCTGTCCAATCACACACAGTAAGCAACATCAATATGGTTATCAAACTACTGCAGGATCCGTTTCATGCGACTCCTGCATCTTTAAGGCTGCGCTATGATCAGTAGCAGTGAAATGACGGACTCTTTTGGACTAAGGAGCTTTAGGAATGAGTGGTAAATACTTGATCGTAGTTTCTCGAGTTAGCGAGGGAGCGCCAGGAACTGACGAAGGAACGCCGCATCCTCTCAAATCCATTCTTTAGCTCTCATGTGTAATGCACCGAAACTACAGCTCCCTATCCAATTCTAGGCCCCACAGACCTTTCCATGTTTTACCCCGGACGCTTCACATGCCCTGATTCAGTCAATTAACAGCACATCGACCCTATTATACCACATCGTACCAGTTCACTTTATCACGCGCACGCCTTTCACCCTCCTGCATATTCAGGTCCCGTTCACTCAAATTTTTTTTCACTCCATCCTTTTATCTCCAATGTAGTCTCCCCGTTCTCCTTCTTCCCTCTACTTTTGACATATACTATCCTCTTTGTCAACCTTTCCTCACACATTTTCTCCATATGTCCAAACCATTTCAACACACCCTCTTCTGCTCTCTCAACCACACTTTTTATTACCACACATCTCTCTTACCCTTTCATTACTGACATCTCTCTTACCCTTACATTACTGACCCGATCAAACCACCTCATACTACATATTGTCCTCAAACATTTCATTTCCAACATATCCACCGTCCTCCGTACAACTCTATCTATAGCCCTTGCTTCGCAACCATATAATGTTGTTGGAACTAGTATTCCCTCAGACATACCCATATTTGCTCTCCGAGATAACGTTCTCCCTTTCCACACATTATTCAGGGCTTCCAGAACCTTCGCCCCCTCACCTACCCTATGCCTCACTTCCACTTCCATGGTTCCATTCGCTACCATTTCCACTTTCAGGTATCCAAAACACTTCACTTCCTCCAATTTTTCTCCACTGAAATTCACATCCCAACTAACCTGTCCCTTAACCCTGCTAAACCTAATAACCTTACTTTTATTCACATTTGCCCATAAGTTCCTCCTTTGACACATTCTTCTAAACTCAGTCACCATCTTCTACAGTTTCTCACTCGAACTGCCATCAGTGTTGAAGGATCAGTAATAAAAACTGACTCATTTACCAGGCCCTCTCATCCACCACAGACTGCATACTCGTCTCTCTCTCCATGAGTCGCATTGTAATCCTTCATCATCCCATAAACAACAGCAACAATAACATTACACACCCCTACCGCAGACCAACCTTCGCTTGTACCCATTTACTCTCCTCTCTTCCTACTCTCTTCCAACCTGGGGCACATGTACCCCCATGAGTAAATTTGCACTTCTCAGGGGGTACATAGGGGTCTGAGAGTGTAACTATGGTGTACACTGCTGTACAGTGAACACCATGAGTAATGTAGAACATAAGCAATACAGAACACCCTCGTTATAAATCACTATACAACCATTATCTAGTCTCTTACAGATCTCATAATGGAATGATATAAAATCAATATAATCCCTGCTCCAGACCCTTAGTTAAAACTTCTCACTACCTCTCGCAGCTTTCCTCCCACACCATATATTCTTAAGACCTTCAAAAAAGCATCTCTATCAACCCTATCATATGCTTTCTCCAGATCCATAAATGGTACATACAAATCCATCTGTTTTTTCTAAGTATTTCTCACATACATTCTTCAAAGCAAACACCTGATCCACGCATCCTCTACCACTTCTAAAACCACACTGCTCCTCTCCAGTCTGGTGTTATGTACATGCCATCACTCTCTCAGTCAATACCCTTTCATACAATTTTCCAGGAATATTCAACAAACTTATATCTCTGTAATCTGAACACTCACCTTTATCCCCTTTGCCTTTGTACAGTGGCACTACATATGCATTGCGCCAATCCCCAGGTACTTCATTATGATCCATATATACCAGCCAATCAACAACACAGTCACTCCCTTTCTTAATAAATTCAAATGGAATACCATCGAATCCTGCTGTCTTCCTGGATTTCATCTTACATAAGGCTTCCACGACCTCCATGACTCTCACTTCGCATACCACCCCGACCCAAACACCCTACATCTGCCGCCATACCATCTAACACATTCAACAGTCCTTCAAAATATTCACTTCATCTCCTCCTCACTCCATCACCACCTGTTATCACTTCCCCCCTTGCCCTCTTCACCGGTGTTCCTATTTGTTCTCTTGTTTTTCGCACATTATTTACCTCCCTATTTTCCCTAAAGTTTACTAATACTTGTTCCCCCAACTCTTATTTACCCTTTTTTCAACACTTGCACCTTCCTCTTGACTTACTGCCGCATTCTCTTATACATTTCCCAATTATTTGCACTCGTTCCCTGTAAGCACTGCCCAAACGCCCCTCTTTTTCACTAGCAACTTTACTTCTTTATTCCACCACTTACTACCCTTTCTAATCTGCCCACCTCCCACCTTTCGTTTTGTTAATGCATCTCTTGCACATGCCGTCACTGCTTCCGTAAATACCCCACATTCCTCACCCACTCCCCTCACTCCATTTGCTCTCACCTTTTGCCATTCTACACTTCAGACAGGTCTCTTCTCCAAGCTCACCTACTCTCACCAGTCTCTTCTTACAGACAACCGACATTGTTTCCTCTTTCCCGAAAACCTATACAAATTTTCACCCTCACCTCCACAAGATAGTAATCAGACATCCCACCAGCTGCCACTCTCAGCACATTAACATCCCAAAGTCTTTTTTTTTACACGCAGATCAATTAACAGGTAATCCAATAATGCCCGCTCTTTCTTATTCACATACTTATGAATATTTCTCTTTATAAATCAGGTATTCCCAATCACCAGTCCTTTTTCAGCATACAACTCCACTTGCTGTTCACCACTTCCGCTGATGTACCCCATGCTCCCCAGTTATACCGTCAACTGCCACATTACTCACCTTCTCATACAAATCGCTCATCACTAATATCCGGTCTCGTGCACCAAGACTGCTAATGCACTCACTCAGCTGCCTGTATAACACGCACCTCACATGATCTTTCTTCTCATGGCACATAAGTGCTTCGCCTCACGAATAACTTGCTGCAAGCGAGTTATTCGTGAGGCAAAGCATTTCTTTATTCAGAGGGAGTACGATAACCTGTCCTCGTCATCCACGGATAGGTCTTTCTGGTCTTTAGCTAAGGGCATCTCCAACAACTTCTGTCGCTCTACCTTTCCTTCACTTTTCCGTCCTGACGGTGCTATAGCTGTCTCTCCCGTTCCTCGTTCACTCCGCCTTGGATGATTTTAACATTTCCCCACCCCCTGATGCTCCTTTTACTAATCCTATGACTCTTCTTGTAATCTCTTTTTGGACTGTTTGAAAGCGCATCTTTCTTTGGACACAAGCAAGGTTTATGGTCCTGATGGCATGCAATCCCGTGTACTAAAAGAGTGTACCTCTGAACTTGCACCTGTGCTTGCTCGTCTATTCCGTTTCTTTTAAAACCCAAAACCTTTCCTTCTCCTTGGAAACGTGCTTTGATATATTCCATCCCTAAGAAAGGTGACCGTTCTGATTCCACTAACTATCTTCCTGTTGCTTTCATATCTACTATTTCCAATCCTGGAATCCCTCAAGTAAGGAAACAGAGTTAGAACCACACGAAATGTGAGAGCTTTACTCCATACAATTACGAATCAATCCCTTATATAAACAGAGCAACTGTTCTGAAGAGAAAAAGCTGTATCTAAAGAGGACACCCAATTTCTTAGAAGCTGACTTAACTATTCCCATAATGTAGGGTTTTCAAGAAAGAGTGGATATTATAGTAATGCCAAGTATGTTCATTGAGTCAAGAGGAGGAATTACAGAGCCGTCAAAGGAGATAAGAGAGTTGTGAGGAGTTTTCGATAGAGACATGGATAGAAATTGGGTCTTTGAGACATTAAACGTAACTAGATTTTGTGTATCCCGCTGGGATATCCTGTCCAAGTCTGAGTTAATTGTGGAAGCTGTGTCAAGGCGAGATGCAGATCGAGTGAGAGATGAAAGAGCAGAATTGAAGGATGTGGATGAATACAATGTTGAGCCGTCAGCATATGAGTGCATTGGATTATTTGTGGAAGAGAAGATATCGTTGAGAAAAAAGAGAAAAAGTGTAGGAGACAGGACAGAACCTTGAAGGACACCGATGTTGATGGAGAAAACGGGGGAGGCTGATCCTTCAACAACCACAGAGACAGATCGGCCCGAGAGGAAGCTAGATATGAAGGAGCAAAGTGAGAGAGGGAAACCAAGAGAAGGGAGTTTTAGAGATGAGACCTCAATGCCACACCTTGTCAAAAGCCTTAGGTATGTCAATGACAACTACATATGATTCCCCAAAGTCTTTCAGAGATGATGACTATAGTGGTGATTAGAGAGAAGATTGTGGTTTTCGAGGTGTTTAAGGATATGGGAGCTGAGGAGGGATTCAAAGACTTTTGACATGGTACATTTCAGAGAATAAGCACGATAGCTAGAGGGATCAGGACGGTCACCCTTTGTTTAGGGATTGGATGTATCAAAGCATGTTTCCAAGGAGAAGGAAAAGTTTTGATTTTTAAACAGAAACGGAACAGACGAGCAAGCACAGGTGCAAGTTTAAAGGCACACATTTTCAGTACACGAGCATGGATGCCATCAAGACCATGAGTTTTGCTTGTGCCCAGAGAAAAAGCGCTTTTCGAACAGTCCGGAAAGAGATTACGGAAGAGGCATAGGATTATAAAGAGGAGAATCAAGAGGTGAAGGAATGTTAGAGTCATCCAAGATGGAGTTAGAGGAGAAACGGGAACCAAAGATAGTTGCTTTGTCTACGGGAAAGACAGCTATAGTAACGTCAGAGCAAATAAGTGAAGGGAAGGTAGGGCGACATAAGTTGTTAGGGATGCCGAGGAGAAGTTATCGCACTTTCTTTGAATTTAGGAACGCTTAACCTCACGGATAACGTGCGTGCAGCGTTTACGGGCGATGATGGAAGCTGAATGGTAGCCAGAGAAAGGAGAGTTTTTCCATTCCCGATATGCCTGATCCCTTGCCTGAATGGCCTCAGAACAGGAACGGTTGAACCATGGACTGGATGAAGTATTAGTCTTGGAGGAAGAGGAGATGAATGCTTCCAAGCCCCCCATAATAACCTCTGCTATGCGTTTGGCGGAGACAGAAGCATCATCACATACGAGCCAGTAATATTCCCAAGGAAAGTCAGAAAAGTAGATACGTAAATTATTCCAGTCGGCTTTGTTCAGATGCCAGTATTTATGCTTAGAAGGAGCTGCTGGAGGGGAAGGTGTCGTTAGAATAGATACATTTATGAGAGAGTGATCAGATGAACAAACTGGGGGCGAGATTGCGTATTTACAGCCGGATGGAGTAGAGGTTAAAAACAAATCCAGAATATTAGGAGAGTGGTCACGGCGACCATGAATGTGGATAGGGTGGGATATAATTTGCTCTAAATAATTAAGAATGGAGAACATGAGGGCTTCAGTCCCTCTACCATCCGTATGGGAGGAATTCGACCATTCCCTATAGTTAACGTTGAAATCCCCCACGTAGAGGATCTCGGCTTGCTGGTGAGAGGATGTCACACTCTCATGGCAGGAGTTTAGATAGTCGAATAAGGATACGTAATTCGTAGAATTAGGAGAGCAATAAGCGAAACAGAGGAAAAGTGTGGAAGTAGGGAGGTCCTTGAGGCGTCCAACAAATGTGTTTATGTTGTAATAAGCTCAAACACCACCTCTGAACCGGAATCGTGAGTGGAGGTTATAGTTAGATATGAATAAGGGGCTAGTAAGAACATCATAAGACAATTGTGTCTCATACAAAGTAAGATATTAGGAGAGGTACTAAACAGATGGTGCTCAAATAAAGAGAGGTTACTAGAGAGACCACGAATGTTGGTATAGTGAATAGAAAAAGAGAAACGTTTAACAGAGAGGGAAAGGTGGTGGGAGGGACCGGTATTAATACTGCCAGAGCACTTCCTCTCTTTGGCAGTAGAGTAACACTGAAACCCGGAGATTCTTAGTACCCCATGATGCCGGGGACTTGGGGCCATAGACTGGACGGACTCTGTCGCTGTAATACTTATAAGTGTTTGAGAAGACAGGAATTGGAAGAAGTACTTATGTGAAAAAAATACTAATGATAAGCAAGGTTTCAGTAGGTGTATGATGCTTGTCAACGGTAGTCCCGTTTTGATGAGACAAAGTAAGACCAGCAATCCTGACTTGGAGAGTGTAAGATGGTTCCGAGTACCGCTTTTACGCTCCTCAGTCAAGACGGTAGTACTACCCTGGGCGGCTGTTGTCAATATCCTACGAGAAGCTTGAAACTGTCCAACACACTGCTGGTCCGGTCTAACACATTCTGCACGCAACTGTCCATCTCCACCGAAGCACCAGGTACAACACCACTGCTAGCCACCACTCCACACACGTTGGGAGCATGCTACTTTTTCATACGATTCACATCCGCTGGGCGTGTTTTCTTGCATCGCTCAGGGATAGATAACACATATGTGGTGGGGTTTTTCTTTTCCCACATGATATGGGCCTTCATACCGTGACTAGAAAGGGCCATCGTGCACAGAGAGTAACACGCTCCTGACCTCTGTGGGATCGATCATAATTATTTTTCATACGCACTTCGACCACTCTGAGATTATCATGCGCCACTTTCACTGTCTTACTAACCCTCTCTCGGAATTTTCCTACATAATCCGCCAGGGGAATTACATTTGAAGATGGGTGCCCATCTAGCTAACATTCCTTTAGAACCTTCAGAGGTCCTCTGACCTCATGACCGTACACTAATTGAAAATGGGTAAAACCTAGAGAATCATATATACTGTCCCTGACTGCAAATAACAGTAAGTCTACACCTTCATCCCAGTCCTTTTCGGTTTCCGTACAGAAAGTGCGTTGCATACTTTTGAATGGCAATGAACCTCTCTACCATCCCCTGCGATGGGAATAAGCACGCATAACTGTCACTGTTGCTTGCAATATATAGACCATCCGTTATCTGTCTACAAGAGACCAATCTAAACAATGCAGTCGAAGAGTGTGTCATTCTAGATAACTATCACCCGTATGGAAGAGATAAAGCTCACTGGGTTGCAATTTACGTACACCAAAGCTTACCCCATACAGGAGTGACTGTGAATTCTACTCAAGAAGCCGTCGCATGTAGAGTAAAATCTAATAACACGTACCTGGCCATTTGCCCAATAGACTGTCCCGGTTCCAATGCACTTAATAATGATGAGCTAAACTTGCTTGCGGAACAACTGCCCCATAGCAACTAATTTTAGGAGATTTTAACGCTCATCATTATCAGTGGGGAAGCAAACGGGCAAACTACAGAGGCGACACAATTGGTTAATCTTATGAATTCTCATCTCACTTTTCTCAACGATGGTAGTGGAACTCGGGTAGACGACCGAACTGATAACATCTTAGCCATCTATCTATCCTTGTCATCCCTTGATATGCTAAATAACATCAGCTGGAGTACATATGAACTCTTTAGGAAGTGACTACTTCCCAATCTGCCTTTCTTATACATACGACATATCGTTAAATCAGTCTCCATCCAAATTTGATTTTAAGAAGGCCGATTGGGTGTTATTCGCGAGGCAAGCCATCCTAGATATATCCCGCGATGACATTGACAGAAAGGTAAAAAATGTAATCTCAGGGCTGCTGAGGCCTCTGTTCCTAAGGTTTCTACAATTTCCACAAAGCATAGAGTTCCTTGGTGGACACCGGATCGCCGAAATGCACTGCGTGAGCTCAATAGGAGATATAGGATTTTCGACAAAGAGCCCTCAGATAACAACTTCATTGCATATAAACAAACGAGAGCTCAGGCAAGATGAACGATGAAACAAGCCAAAAGAGATCCTGGCGTGGTTATGTTTCAACCATCAACAAGGACACACCCATCAGTCAGGTCTGGTTCACAACTAAGAAAATAATCAGAAAATGCAAACCCCTACAACTGGATACACAGTCCGGCACCACAGACAGCCCGGTTGACGCAGCCAACACACTCGCCAGGTGATTCTCAGCCATAAGTAGCTCGGCCAATTATGACCAACGTTCTTTAGACCATAAATGTCAGGCCCAGCTAACAACAATTGACTCTGCCACGGAAGATGATAACCGAACATATAACAAAACATTTTCAATGAAAGAATTACTCCTTGCCCTAAAATCCTGTGAAGGTTCCAGCCCGGGATCTAGCGGGATAACCTACGGGAAGATTCAGCATCTCAGTCAGGCTAACCTGAATAAACAGTTAGCATTGTAAAATGAGATTTGGACGTCTCAGACGTTTCCAAACTCATGGCACTTTGTGCATGTCATCCCGATCCCAAAGGGCCACGGACACATTGCAAATGCCGATTCTTTTCGACCTATTGCATTGACGAGCGCATTTGTAAGGGTATGGAAAGAATGGTTAATAAAAGGCTTCTCTTTTTTTTCAGAATCACGAAATTTCTTAAATAATCAACAGGGTGCTTCCCGTAAAAACAAAGGCACAATGGATCATTTGATAGATTTAGAACATAGTATTTTAGATTCATTCACAAGAAAAGATGATTTAATTGGAGTATTTTTAGACTTGGAAAAAGCTTACGACATGACATTGCAAAAGGGAATCTGAAGCAAGCTTTTTGCTATTGGTTTGGGCGGTTATTTACCAATTTTCATCAATGATTTTTATAAAAACAGAACATTTGTTGTCAAGATTGCAGCACTTAGCACCATCTCGGACATACATATATGTCCAAGAAAATGGGTTGCCGCAAGGCAGCGTTCTGAGCACAACACTATTTCATATCATGATCAATGATATTCTGTCTCCAGCTTCCGTCCCTCGAAATCTTAAGTACTCGCTTTATGCTGAGGATTGTGGCGTGACACTCCTCCCATAATGCACAATTTTTAGCTGAACGGGTTCAAGCTGGGCTTGAGACCGTTCATCGTTGGGCGCTTCAGTGGGGGCCTTAAGTTTTTCCGCAACGTAAAGCGTCCTGGTTGTGTTTACCCGTAAAAACATTATCCCGACTTTGTAGTTAAAACTGAATAATAATCCGATCCCCTTTCGATATAACGTTAAACTCTTGGGTTTGAACTTTGATAAAAGATGACATTGGAAATATCACATTGAATATTTGATGACAACTTGTAACAAAAGGCTAGATATTCTCAAAAATCTCTCGAATTCCTCTTGGGCAGCCGACAGAAAATCTTTATTAATGGTCTACAAGTCCCTATTAGATCTAAGACAGACTATGGCTCCAAGGTGTATGCTTCGGCAAGCGATTGTGCTCTGGGGAGGCTGGATGTAGTGCAGAACAGATGTTTGCAAATATGCCTTAGATCCCTGTCATGTACTAGAGTTACACGGTTGGAAGTTGAAGCAAATGTACCTCCTCTCCAGATGCGTCAAGATATGTTAGCTTTGAAGTGTGATATTCTGGTGGCCAGGAGGAACAACACCTCTGCCTGTTGCCTAATTCAACAATACGAACAATTGGTCATAAAAGCGTCAGGCCTCTGGCCTTCAGCATACACTTCTCCAGTGAGAACTCCGGTTTCAGAGTGAATGAAGTGGACACGCTGGTTAAGAACATTCTGGCTCCGTGGGAGCAAACGAAAGTAAGAGTGAAAACAAACTGGCTCCCGGGTAAGAAAGTGAATGCACCGGAGAGAGAGGTACACCAGCGCTTTTGGATGTTATAACAAAGCATCTGTCTTATGTCCACTTCTACACTAATGGTTCCAAGACGGATGAAAGTGTGGATGCAAGTGTGTGGTCTGCTGAATGTTCCCTTAGGTACCGTCTACCAAACTATACATGTTTTTTACGCGGAATTATTTATTGATAAAGCCATAGATTACATAATCAAATGCAGTCACGTTAAAGCGGTTATTTTTTTCAGATTCGTTATCGGCTCTTAAAGCTATAACCTCTGGTTTAACAGAGTCGAATGAAACTCAGGGCATTATCATTAATGAACTAAATTCATGTGTCAAAGATATCATCTTGGTATGGGTGCCTAGTTACTGCAACATTTAAGGCAATGAACAAGTAGACATATTGGCTAAATCGGCCTCAGAGCTCGGGGAGGTCATCTCGATCCCCCGGGAGCTGGGGTTATGCCTTTCCTTGGGAAGGAAATCCGCAGATCTACTGTAGCAGAGTCAATGAACCGGCCTGACCATTAACAATAAGATCAAACAAGAAATAGCGGACTGGCCGACTTCCTACAGACAAAACAGAAGAGAGGAAGTCGTGCTGACCCGCTTACGTCTAATTTGTGCAACCCCAAACAGAAAACAACATTTTCTCCCAGATGCTCCACATGCAGCACAATCTTATCAATAATTAAGAACATAAGAATGATGGAGTCTGCAAAAGGCCAGTAAATGACCTATACGTGGCAGCCCCAGACCCTATCCCTAGAAACTC
>JAYMFT010342362.1:0-23097 GCA_038088735.1 Panulirus argus
GCAGGGAATACATGGGAAGTATTCTTTCTCCCCTATCCCCAGGGATAATATATATATATATATATATATATATATATATGATTGTATAATTTATATGTATTTATTTTAAATTTCAATATTTTTGAGTTATAAGCAGTTGGATATTATAAAAAATGGGAAAATATGTGAATGCATCAGTATATAACTCTTTTCCTCCCTCCTTCTCTCCCTCCCTCCCTCTTTTTACAACTTTTCTCCTTCCCCTTCCCTGCTCCTCCTCATTTCAAATTAAGTTTTGATATATATTAAGTTTATAATTTCATGATTTTAATTTTAACCATGCAGCAAAAGCATGTTAAAGCAACCTCCATAACATACAGTAATATTGAATATACATTCAAAGGTGCTGCAGTCCCTCATCTTTTATTTTTTCATTCATAAATTCCTTCAATCTTTCAGATTCGTAAAGCACTTTACCGAGGTATTAAAACTTCTACCCACTAACAGTCTTGGTTGTTGAATGTACAGCTGAGAGAGTATTATCTGACTTTTTTTTTTTAAATAATGCGTATTTAGAAAATTTTGTGCATGTTCATGTGTGTAATCCTCATCAATACAAGCACCCAATAAAACTTTAGAAGAATGGAACATTAAAGTAGTAATTAGACATTAAATACCATTCACTGTCTCCCAAACTCTATCATCTCTGTAGGATTGGCAGATTAGAATATGCCAGTGATCAGTAAAAGTAAGCCCCTGAAGATGAATAGTTATGCACCACTTTTCTAGCTGTCCTTTTAGCTTAATGAGAATTCCCAATTTTGATATAACCCTAAGTTTGTGAGCTTGAGACTTAAATGTATAAATAAACCTGTTTAAATCCAAACTGTATGTACCCCAAACATGTATAACCCAGTTTACTGGTGGCCCTTGATCTCATTTGAATGTTTTATCTTCAACCCCCACCTGATGTAAAAGAAAGAACCTACGGAACACTTATTCCAGCTGAAATTGTATCAAACTCCTGTCTTCTCAAAAGAACCTTTATCCTCAAGGCATTTTGCCCGAACTGAATTCCCCAGATATCCAATATGATTTAGCTAATCAAAAATAAGTTAAACTTTTCAAAATTAGGTGTAAATTTAGATAAAATACTCTACCAGATACGTGCTTTATTGTTATGCTTTGTTACTGTAGAAGGTGGTATGGAGACATAGTTATTTTGTATGTACAGTAATTTAGTTTCCTGCTGTACTTTAGACCTTGATCATAGGTGTAACATAAACAAAAATTGCTATAATTGGATGAAGTGTTATGACTTAGAATTTAATGCATGTTGATAATTCCAGTTCCTAAAGATTAATTGCTTCTAATTTACATGATGGATTTGATAGTACAGTATCAAGAAATAGAAATAAACAGATAAAATATCACTGAACTAAGAATAACATTATTGTACCAGACTTTGTGTGTTGTGGTTTTTGTTCTGGAACAACATACCAAGTGTGGAAGTATTTATAGCAAATGTTTCAAGAGTTACTGTTGGGTCATCCACATCAATGTGGGTAGTTATACAATGATCACCGTGTTTGAGTAAGATTCTGCTTATGCCACAGAACCTTAATTGAGGTAAATTCCTTACTGGATACCAGGTAGAAAATACTGAAATGCTCTCATTTTACTGAAAGTGTTCCCTTACCCCCAAAATTGCCTCTTCATTACCTGCGGGGTTCCAAGTGTCTTAGTACCAGTCCCACCACTAATATAGTATGCTTGAAATCATATTAGTATGGGGAATTTGGGCAAGGAGATGATTTAAAACTGCCTTTTATTTATTTACTTTATAATTAGTGATTAGTTCACTAATTTTGATGAATATTGTTGCTTATTGCATTCTAATTTTATAGTATGTTTAATCTTTCTAGTAACAAATGCTTTGCTTATAGTCCTGTGTCTTCAGAATCTGAAGACCTGTTATTTTTAATAAAGTCAATAGCTTACCATTGTTTTATATCCTAAGTATTTTGCAGTGTAATAATGAAATGGAATATTAATTGTTTTCAAAGGTGTAAGAGTAATATCCAAAGTGTTTTTGTTTGTAAACACTATATAACAGCATAAAAGTCACATGTTTAGTAAGAAGCTGTTAGATCACTGGAAAGATCAACACTATTCTAAATTTTGAGACAGCTGTTGATTGCCAATTGTCTACTGTATGTACATTCTACCAACATGATTATCTTTTATAATAGCCCGCTTTATGGATGCCTTAGAAAGCTTTGGTAGGGAAAAAGAGCAGCAGTATGTTACAATATGAAACATAAAGGTAGAACTGCTATGTTAGAGAATGCTAGCCAGACTTATCTGAAAAAAGTTAACCATTGGAGTGATATGACAAGATATTTGAAAGCTAAATGTGAGTGACCCTTTATACTTGTAACTGTGCATGTTCAGAAGGTAAGGCCAACTTTTATGAAGACTTATACTGTGGGGATATGAGCCCATTAGATGTATGTGCATACACTGTCATTTGGGGCCATGTGCGTCAGTGGTGTAAATGTCACTTTATGCTCAGAACATGATTTCAAAAAACTTTGATACCCTTAATTGTAACCCATGTAATGAGTCATGGAAGTTCCAGATAGATGGAACAAAACTTTTTTGAATATTGTAATCAATTTACTTAATCCCTTGGCAATATCAACCATTCTCGCTATTTATGTAAACAAGCAAGTTATTCATTTTTGCTTCAGTATCAAAGTGGATTCTTCATTGTCTGGTGTTGGTAATTGCTTATTTCCTAAACCTTTCAGGAAGAATTAAATACTTATTTTCTAAACTTTTCTGGAAGCATTTGTGTAAGTGGAAGGTTTTCTTGGGAAAACCTATTATCAGAGGCTTGAATAGGGGGTAGTATGTTAAAGCTCTCACTTTGTTAGTATTAGGTTGATTCATCATTTCTTTCCTTATTGGCTCTATCTAGATGATTAAAAGGTTATGTATGAATCACAATTCATACCAATGATAGATGAGATGACTGCACAACATAGATAGAATGCACAAAAATTTGAATAACTATCTAGGTGATATGGATGTTTTCTGATTTTGACATGTGTGAGTGCTTCATACCTTTTTGTGTACAGTATTTTTAATCACATTGTCGATGCATTGGAGGTTACTTGTATAGTCCTGCAATAGTATTTTGCTGGTCAACTGTATCATCTCTTTATCTTCTAGACTGCAGATTAATGACTGTGACATGAATTTGCAGCCATATTGAAAAACTGAAAGATTTTGGACTTTTTTTTTTCTATGGTCTTTGTTATTTTTTTGATGGTGTCTGGGCTATTCCTTGTGTGAATTATCTTTAAGTTAAATCATTTTTCTCAAAAATGGAAAGACTGTGCCTTCATAGAAAAATATAGACGTATCTTAAATGTAATGCATCACCAACACACTTTGGGACAAGTACTGTAACATAAGCCATTTCACAAAATTAACCATGTAAATTTTTTGATTAGCTCCTCTTTTTATTATATGCGAGGAAAAATAAGACATCCCTGAAATGACATCTTTATCAGTCAGCCAACAGTGAAAAGGGCCTTCTCAGAGTAAATCAGTGGAAAGATTGATCACTTTTTCATGGTTGTGGAATATTGATCATGCTGAAAGGCCTTACTCAAATGGAAATTTATGAAGAAGAATGTTACAGAAGTGATGGCAGCAGTTCAGAATCTAGAAAGCAAGAAACATCAGTAACAAGTAAGTACAAATCCATCTTTGCAGCATACGAGATGTATCTTGTAAGGGATGATTTGATATACCCAAATATACCTTATTTTATATAAATTTTATCTGTTAGTACAGTTTATTTTGTATTTAGAGCTTGCAAGTTAAAACATATCAAAGTCTGGCAATGTTCACATGCATAGCATTTGGGGCCAGGCTCTTATGTAACCTCCTTCTTCCATCGAACAGGTAAGCTGTAGAATTCCCTTTCTTTTTTCTTTCCCTCTTCATATAACGTTTCTACCTAAAAGAGTCAGGTCTGCAAACACTTGCAGAGCCAAAATTAATTTCTTCCTCTTTAACTTTTTTCTTTCATCTAAGATGGCTTTCATTGGTGCATGTTATTTGTTCATGTCATCTATCCATCTATATCTCTGATGCCTGTTCCCAACTGGAACTCCCTCACAGGGGTGGCCACAGTAATAGAGTCTCTATAACCAGTGAAATCCAGTGCCCTTCTTTGCCTTTAGTGCCTCACCCTTAACAGGCCACTGGCAGAGGGCAAGTCTTGCACAGTGTTTGCACTGGCTCCTTCCTAAAGCTCTTACTAACTACTTCCACCTAATGCTCCTGCCTAATGTTCCTATCATTTTAATCCAACTATTAAAAATGATCACAACATTTGGGATGGAGATATAAACTCTGGCATAAGGTATGAACAGTTTCACCAGGAAATGCATGTGCCCTGAAAATTTCAGTTTTTATAGTTCCATTTTCTATATCATAGTTTTCACCTAAGGCAAAAATCAATGACAATTATAAATAAATCATGAATGGCCTATTTTTTTATATGAACATGAAGAAAAATGTTTTTCATTCTCTTGATACTATAAACACACAAAAACTTTTTTCATAAAAAGTTGGATTGCCTGTTGTTGCATATGATTAAAAATCATTGTGGTTCAGTGTCTTATTTGGCAAATGTTCATGTTTATGTGTATGCTTATATTAATGTTTAACCATTTGGACATGCATTATGATTTCATGGTCATCACGTATTGATACTACATCACCATTACAAAAAAATGAAAGTAATATGACAAACTTTTACAACTTTAAAAAAAGAAAATTCTATACTCAGCACTTAACTAACACACAAAGCATGTAAGACAATAGAAGATATTTTCCTCTTTTAAAATTGATATACTTACCACCCCAAGTTCATCTGATGTGTCCACTTTTAACTTGATTTTTTCCTTTTTCAGGAATGAATAAAACATACATATGTGCATATCATTTTACTCAAATTAAGAAAACAAAAAATTACAATGAAGATGATAATTGAGATGATACAGTAATACTAAGGGACTTCTTTCTCTAAAGTGTTGAAGTATGGTGAAGAAGGTGTGAATAGAGTGGATGCATTTGATATGAAATTTAGCACGGAAGCAGAAGGTTGTGCTTAATGTTTGGGTTAAATGTATATACGTAGCAATTATAGAGGAATAAATCTGTTAAGTATACTAGAAAAAGTGCCTGCAAGAGTGTTGATTGATTGCAGACTGACTGCCAAAACTAGGTTTCAACAACGCTACATCACAAGAGTGCAAATGATGGATAATACTATACCTCCGGAAGAGTGGCACACTGGACTCAGTATTTGCAAGGTAACTCCAAACATTGCTCCTATAGTGAACACTGAAATCCCTGAAGATGCAACTAGTATAAATGAACCATAGTTGCCAGATGCACACCCACCATTTTGTTGGTCTGATTGCCTCCTAGACATCTCCAAAAAAAGTTGATTTTTAGAGGGAGGGGTGAAAGTGATTAAATTCATTGTGGATAAGATCTAATTAATTCAGTGTGTCATTTAGTAAACTGTCCAGAATCGATGTAACACTTCCTCATTATTAATAATGCTCATGTTTATAGATATGTTTTTGTTTCAGGTGATGCCTTTAGTGTATTAAAACTTTACAGAACATGTTGACTTGTTTGTCTCTTACAACAACAGTTTTATAGTCCTCTTGCACAGTACTCTCAATGGCTGAGTCATTGGATTAGAGTTAGATTTTACTACAAGACCATTTAGGCACACAACAAACATAAAATTTCGCTCTGGTTTTGGTGGATTTCGTAATTAATATCACTGGATTTTGGTGAACTTGATTAACTCTAGGTAGATTTTGGTTTGGATTTAGTTGGATTTGGGTAAATGTTACCTTGTAAGCGCTGATCAGTATACTAAATTGCAAGATATGTTGAGTCCAACATACAGTCAAGATGTACTATAGATAGCAGTAATTGTTTTATTATCTCAGGTATTGGGGACATCAAAGAAGAAATGTTTAATATAGTGACATTGAATGACACAACTAATATATATATATGTGTGTGTGGAAATATATATATATGTGTGTGTGGATAGGGAGCTGTGGTTTCGGTGCATTACACATGACAGATAGAGACTGTGAGCGAATGTGGCCTTTTCGTCTATTTCCTGGCGCTGCTTAGCTGACGCAGGGGGGTGGCGATGCTACTTCCTGTGGGGCGGGGTGCGTCAGGAATGGATGGAGGCGAGCAAATATGCATGTGTATTTATGTGTATGTATATATGTATGTGTGTATTGTGCATGTATGTATATATGTGTGTATGCGAGTGAATGGATCTTTCTTCGCGTGTTTCCTGGCGCTACCTCGCTAACGCGGGAAACAGCAATCAAGTATAATATATATAAATATATATATATATATATATATATAGGGAAGTTTTCTTAAAACACCATATGTTAGAAAAAAAAAGCAAATGGCCTTGGTAATGTATACCACTGAATTTAAAGCATAACAACCTTGGTTATAGGCGGGAGAAATGGAGGGAAAGGGTATGCATCATTCAAATTATCGTTTTCCTTATAAAATAAACTTAATACTTGTAATAGCAAAGAATATGTATTACGGAGTGAGCATATATATTTCATACGTCACCGGTACAGTATAATGCTAAAATTGACGTACTGTATTGCGTAGCAAATAGTTTGCCAAAATGATCACAGCTGCAGCGTTGTTTAAAGGATATGCGCGTTGACATCGTGAGTGAGTACGATGTCGTGAATGTGTAACTTTTGTATGTTTCCGTGCTTAACAGTGTGTTGCAATTTTTCTGCCCATCGCCATGGCTTCATAGGATAGTAGTGTGCATTTTAGTGCAAAGACAAAGGTGTAGATAGGGGTTGAGCAGAATAATGACTGAGTGCAAAATAAGTTCACCCACGATTGATGACAAGCGACAAAAAGATACACGAAATATTTATTTGTGATGCCCATACAAATACGGTGGAAAAGCGTTGGAGCCTACGCTATCCTTTTAGATAGCCTCTTGAGACAAAGTGTTCTACGGATAGTTTTGTCGATCAGAAGGAATGCTCATCACGACCTATACTTACCTGTGAAGATGGGACGAAGTGTAACTTTGACCAAGCATGGTAACTAGAAAAAAAAAATGGAATTAGCCATTTGAATATAGCCGGTAAGCAACTGTCAGCCAACCGAGTTGTTGCACTACACAAATTTCATCACATCTGAGCAACTTGAGCAAGGTCTTACCTTGAAACTGGGCTGTTATTACGTGGATTGCCCACGTTAACGTTGGTAGGTTCGGATGGAAAGAATGTTTCAGGATTTACGTAAAACGGGGACCGACTAGCAGTGGCTTTTTAGTGTTAATGCGGCATTAAACACAAGCTGAAGCCCGTTTTCTTTGTTAAGAGCTAAAGATCGCGAACCTCAAAAGGTGTGACCCATTTACCTGCGTATTATAAAGCGCAAGGTAATGGTTGAATAATTTCCGTGAATGGTTCCATCAACCTTTTGTGCTTGAGGTCGTCAGGCTTCCGGGAAACTGGTGTGCCATTTGACTCAAAAGTAATTCTGCTGGATACTTGTAAAGCACATACCCTAAAACTAAAAGTAATTCTGCTGGATACTTGTAGAGCACATACCCTAAAACTGAATTAACCTCAGGAAACACCTATACAACATGATATTTACCCCCAAGTGCCACTTCTTTATCCAACCAATGGACCAGGGAGTCATTCAAAATGTGAAATGTATCTATATACGAGACCATCAGCGGCGCTTGGTGGACTTTGATCATGGTGTGAGTAGCTTTCAGAACAAAAAAAATAGCATTAAAGATGTAGTATATGGCTCTAGGTGCAGGGCGTCGTGCATAATGGAAATTGTAGTCAAATGTCATACATATTCGCAAACGCCTAGTCTGACTACGAAGAATATGGAAGTTTTATTTGTGGGCCAGTCAATCAGGTCAATGGTGTTTTACGAATCGCTAATGCCAACAATCCTATCGCTGGCTGTAGACTAAATGACCAACTTAACGGTGTTTACATTTATGTTAAGAATCTTGGTGGTAATGTGTGATATTTAATGATAATTCCAAGGGATATTCAGCAACACAGGAAATGATGATTATATGGCATGAAGCTGATGAAAATGCAGTTACTTTTTTCAATTTTCCTGAAAGTAGTCAAGGATCCAACGATGCTGTGCCGCCACACCTGTTTCAGGTATCCTTTAAAAAAAAAATATGTTTGGCTTTTTTTGTCAACCCTAAACTAGTGAAGCCCAACCCTACAGCTACACCCTGGCCCCAATCCTTAACACATGCAATGAGGCTTTTACACCTTCAGTGGAGCCCAGCCCTACACCCAACACCCGGGCCCAGTCTTACAACCTCAGTGGAGTCCAGCCTCATCTATCTATACCTACAATGGCGGCCATTCCTACCCCGTTTGATTATACCGTAGGCGGAATTCTTTTTAGTGAAGGCATTTGCAGCACGCCATTACCTGAATAAAATCATTTGTCAGTGGATTTACGTCGCAAAAGAGCGCTGTTTTTATGTTAACTTCTCGAAGAGGAAAATTCATTTCTAAATTGTGATGAAAAGTTTTTTTCAACGTGCATATCAGGTTCTTTATAGTTCAATTTTACATGATGTTTGTTCAGTGAAGAAGTTGAGTGATAGCAAACAAAGAAAATGAAAGTTCCTTTATCATCCATGTGAGAAAATTTAATGATTGGACAAGCATCCATGTGCACTGGGTGAAAATTTTGACTTGGAAATAATACCATTTAGAAAGTTTAGTTGAAGTCCTTTATATTTTTTATGGTCGTTCTGGCAAGAATCTGATTGTCAGAATATTTTGAAGTTTAGGTGAACTAACATGAAGTACATATGACAATTTGTGTAACATACAGTGCAGTAATATGAAGTGTTGTTTTACGTACATTTTTATTTTAACCGGTGCATGATTTTCATGTGATGAAAACGGACATACAAGTGCGGTAAAATACAGCACAGGACAGTGTATAATGTAAGGCAGTGACTGGTGCGGTGCTGCAAGAAGTCTGCACATGGAGACCAACATACCAGATGGGTGAGTACGGTATACATTTTAGTGTAAGCTCTTTAGAAGCTAACACATGATTTTTTTTTATCTTTTAAATGCAGTGCTTTTTTTTTTTTGTATTTCCCAATTGTCAGTTTTATTTACCTATAAATGGAAAGTACGTTTAACTTGGGTATATTGTAAAATGCCTGAAGATGTTTGTTTTACAGCAACTTGGTAATGGCTGTGTTTGTGTGTGTGTGTGTGTGTCCGAATTGAGAGGTTGGACAAGAGGTTACTGATATGATTTAGACACATCGAGAGGATAAGTGAAGAGAGACATCATGATAAAGAGGATCTATATCAGGAATGGAGGTAGTAAAGGAGAAGGAAATTAGGCAGTGAAAGTATCATACTGTCTTCAGGTTGTAATGCAAGATAAGGGAGTAGGAGGAGACCCAAAAGGTGATAAAGGGATAGAGCAATGGAGGTCTTAGGGTATCAGAGTCTAAAGCATTCAGGTAGGAGGACAAGGGGCATGCAGCTGATAAAATGAAATGGAATGATGTGGTGATGGTAAAGTATGGGGGAGCATAGTGCTACTAGTGGACTGAACTCGAGGTTATAAAGCAAAGTAAGCTCGGCTTAGTGCGTGGGGCTTTGCTGAAGAGGGTAGGCTGTGGTTTTGATGCATTATGTATGATATCTAGGAAACATGTATGTACAAATGAGGCCATATTCTTTTGTTCTTGATGCTGCTTCAGCAAGGAAAAAGAGGCAACTAAATATTAAAAGAAAAGCATTACAATCTACCTGTTTGGTGAGTACCACTTTAGAGCTTATGGCCTGTTCCAATTATTTAGATGTTTTACTAGATGTATGAGTGGTACCTTAGGGTTTTTCCATCTCTGCAGCTGTTGTGCCCCCTTTGATGATGTTTGCACATATAAGTATTCTAAGTAGGAGACAAAAAGCACTTTAAACGGTCATCACTCCTTTTCATTTTGAATGCTCTCAATACCCAGTGTGTGATCTTTGTTATATCTCTCCAAGACTGAGGTCATCTGTCATCATTACATTTAAATATTTCATGCATTTCTCATATAATGATCAGTTGTTCCCTTCATGTTGATAAGCGACTCAATTTTTTTTTTTTTTTTTTTTTTCCATAACATTTGTAAAATTCTTTAACCATCTTAGGCTTGTAATGTCTTTGAAAATGGGGAATTCAACAAGGTTTTAGGAGTGAAAGATATAAACATAAGTAAACGACACTAAAAAGTCTCTTCTTACATTACCTTGATGTACATAAATATTAAAGGTTTATCTCTACCACCACATCTGATTAAGTTGGCTACTTCATTTCCTTACTTTCCTTCATATTCATCAGTAATAGTCTTTAAAGCAGAATTAGTAGTACTTTGAGATGATTTTGCACTAAAAGGATGTAGTCGTTCTATATTTTGCTCCACCTTTACTCATACATGTTGAAACATTGTTTTTAAGTCACAGATGATTGCCACTAGCTTTTAGCTGAACCTGCACAACACTACAATTGAATTGTTAGTTAGCTGTGGCCTCTGAAGGAGATGCTAATTCATTAATGTGTTAATGTTTAATGTTGCAAGTACTACAGTTGAATACTACTGATTTCACAAAGCTTCTTTGAATGATAAACACTAGGTATTGAATAAAATAGGTAAGACTATCAGTTGAGGACAACTCGTGCTAGAATTCTGGATATCCCCTGTCATCAATGTTTGTCATAAATCTGGCATAGTCATTGTTGGTGGTCATCTTGTTATGCTTCATTGATTGGCTTTCTAAGTCCTTTTTGTGTGACAACTTAACTGTTTCATCTCTCAGTTCTCTCAGTGGGAGGGGCATCTTATAATTCCCCTTTAATTTTCTTCATGAAAATCTTGTGTCATAAGACTAGGAAAGATTACCAGTTTTCCATCACTGAAATTAATTTCAGTCTTTGGTACAATTATGCTGGATATATAGTTGATGGTTACTTCTTGAATCATGTCATGCTTTTTGGATAGTGGGTCAAGCACTTCCATCTTGGAATTTGGATTCACATGCTGTGAACATCCCAAACAGGTACAATCCTCACAGCATAAGGGTCTTCATCATTTCCTGGGATTGTTTTCCTAGGTCTGATTACTTGCGTACAACTCAACCCAATGAAGAGACCAACCTCCATGTCATTGTATAGGGCATAAAATTGCTTCTGACATCTTTCAGATCAGGCAGCTCTTGCATGGTTTCCGGTCAAGGATTCAGATCGCACATAGCAGGGATTTCATTTCTAGTATATGTGTATGGAAGTGCAGGCATTTTCTTCATTTACTCAACAAATGACTAGACTATTTACTTTATGCCCCCCCCCCCCCTTTTTTTTTTTTTTTTTTTTTTTTTTTTTTTTTTTTTTTTTTTCCAGCATAGTTGCTCTCTTCATGTGGACACTGGGCCTATTGACTTCATAAGTGGTGTCCTTGATGAAACATGCTTTTTATCGAAGAAGATATAATCCAATACTTTATGTTCAACATTACCTTTGTGATGCAGCTGTATTGGTATGATCAAGGAGTGAGTGTTACCTATTGAATATTTATCTGAGAATTCCCAGTCAGAACTCAGTTTGAAACTACAGTTTTACTTTGATTCCTATCTTGTGGCTTTTCTGAGTCCTTTTTGTTAGCTCTTTCTATGTATGCATCATTGCAAAGTAACATTGGATTCAGCATATCTTCTTATAACAGTTGTTTATGTTATGCAACCTTTTAAACAGCCTACACACAATCTTCTTTTTAGAATAAAGCCTCTTATTTCCTTCATGGTTATCTTCAGAAAACTTTCACACTCATCAAGGTAGTGGGGATTCTTGTGAAGTGCTCTCAAAACTCTACTTCCCTCTGACTTTGTTCATTTATTTTCTGTCTTGCTTTCACAGGACAGTCTCCTTTTTCTGGCTTTCACCTTTCTTAATTATTACTTCCTTAGATTCAATGGCAAAACTATTTAGGACCTCTTTTCTTGAGGTTTGTCCTTTTGACCTTATTTGCCTCACCTTTTTGGTCTTTCTCCGTATAAGCACATAGGAAAGTAGGGACTGGATGCTATTCTTGCCTCTTTCTATTTACTGAGTCCTGTCCTTCAACATCACTCACCTATTCTCCTTAAGGAAACCACTTGTCCACTTTTACTCTCCATTTGTTTAAAACATTCTCTGATTCTCTCTAGGATCATCTAGGATGCTCAAGTATTGCACAGTGTCTGTAGCTGTTTTGTGATGTTCCATAAAATCTAAAAACTTTTCCAATTAATTGTGCACTGTCCATAGCTGTTTTGTAATTTTCCAGAAAATCTGAAAACTTTGTCAGCCCATAACCCTCATTATTTGAGATATTTGGCCAGTCATACATCTTCTTTCTGTAGGCATCAGAGAGTATGAAAGAATCACCATATCTCTGCTTGGGAACTTTTTTGCCTTTAGATATGTGGCTTTAGATATATCTTCTTTCTGTAGGCATCAGAGAGTATGAAAGAATCACCATATCTCTGCTTGGGAACTTTTTAGCCTTTAGATATCTGGCTCTAGTATTTAATGGCAGTTCTTAATGTATATTACTTCTGCTTTATACCTCCCTAAATTGTACAGCCTTTCATTTGGGTCCTTTTTCTCTCATTCTACAGTGTTTTCAAATTACTTTAACCAAATGAGATACGTAAACATCTCACCTTTGAAAACTCTGGGTTGTGGAGGAACTGGTCATTCAAAAATGCAACAGTACACTGAATGGAGAAGAGTAATGAGATATGTGAGGCAATACCTCTATACCAGAAGAGTTGTAGATATATGGCATAGTGGTAAGAAGAGATGTGGTAAATGGAATGATCAATGAAAATTTCAAGAAGACGTTCGATAGAAAAGAAAGATCAAGAGATGAGTCTTCAAGGGTGTGAAATTCCATTGATGCTTGGTAAAATATTAATAGACCATCTTGATGATGAAAGATCTAAGTAAAGGATCATTAGGAGCTTTATCTTTAGAGCCTGCTCATTAACATACAAAGGAGCTTGGAAATGTGACTTGCTAATACATAGAATATGGGAAATAGACAGGGGTTTGGTATTAGTCACTCCAAACTTTAACTTGGATGTGTATATCTCTGCAATTGGGTTAAACTTGAAGGCCTTATGTCCTCTTTCATTCAACCTTCTATCATCGACTTTGAAAACAACCAGCATTAGCATTTGTAACTTGTGGCATCACATTTCACAGATTTTGACTTTGTTACATTTCATGACACAGCATTAGCAGAGTTTGGCATAGTCATCAGTTGATAATCAAGGTATCTCTGAGGGTGATCTTCATTTCCATTAACCTCTCCATTATCTATTTCACTTTTAAGTAAAGTCAGGTCTCCTTCAGATGCCTCTTCTTAAATCACTTTATTTAGTTTTTCATTTAAAGCCTATAACTCTTCCAATAGCTGTAATGTATTCAACCTCTCTGTTTTCTATTTTTAAACATCAAAATGCTTTAAAAATGTCTCTAGTCTTGCAGCCTTTGCAGTCATCTCATCCTGTCTTGCTGAAGAGGCATTTGAAAATTTAGATCATGAAAGTGTAGACCCGTGACTTTAATGAGACTGCTTTGACATGACAAAGACATGCTCATTTTGTTCCTGCCCAAGTTCAAACACTTTCATATTTGTCTTAGTAAGAACACTGTAATGCTCATTCTGACAAATTGAGAAATGTCCTCTTATATCTGTTCTACCATGGAAATCAAGTGCCTTCAATTCCACATGCACAGTGATTTCCTAGCTTCGTGTAAAACAGAAACACTATCACCATCTACAAGCACCTTACTGGCCTTATTCATTTCTTTACTCTGTGCAGTTTTGGTGATAAAAACTTAATTTTGATCATGTAAACCCAGTATTCATTACCCTCTTATGTTATTTTTTCTTTGTTTTGTACCAGCATTTGTCATTACTGTCCACCAAATCTGTGTTTTCAAGTCCTTCTGCTTTTGTTCTTTAGAAACAGCATCCTACAAAATTATACATTAGGGGCAATTTATGATGGAGAATACATGCAATAGTAATGTACTAATGTATTGAGTAACTGTGCACAAAAGGTAAGCCTATAAATCATTGAATACAGGAAATGAAAGTCAGTTAGATACCACTTTATTTATTACTGTACTAAATCTTATTGAAAATCATCATGCAGCGCTGTGCATCATTATCTTTTCATTTAATGGTAATAGATTGTACTGAGAAGAGGTCCTGAAGTATTATACCAGTTAAGCACTTACAGGGATGATTGAGAATTCAGTGCAGTCACAGGAGTAGGTTCTGGTATGTGCACTATCTAGACATCAAGGCTGTAGCCAGTAGAAAGTCGTTATTATGCAGTCCTATATGCTTCCTGTCATCACACCTTCATTAAGGCGGGGTTCACCTGTCACCAAGGTAGTCTTGACTAAAACTCTTGGAGTTTTCTTAGCTCAACTCTTCACTATGGAGTTTCCACTTTAGCTCTTAGAATCAGTTTTATCATAGCTCCAGAGTCTTCATGTAAACTTTATGGATGAACATTCATTCTAGGAGCTTCTGCTTGGGAGTTCAATACAAAAAGAATTTTCAACTTTGGGTAGTTTTTACTGTAACTGTAGCTCAGACTAAACATAAGTTAGCTTTGTTTGGAGAACTTGTACAGGTCACAATGATAGGGTATCAACACACCAAAACTATGTATGTTTTTAACACAGTCTATGAGTAACAATGGGTAGATGACATTAAAAATGTGGATGATATAAAACTTAGACTTATAATGAAAATAATGGTTCAGTTGCATATTGCCTGCATATTATTCAATACAATCAGGGTATAACCTAATCTATAGAAAAACCAGAGAATAATTTCATAGTTACCTCTGTCTTAGCACATTAATGCACTTGGTAGTATAATCTGAAGCAAACAAGTCACTCTCTCTCTTGGTGTCCCCAAGTATGGATACCATAAACATGCAAGTGTATAAACAATGGACATCATGAATTCTTTATAGGGGATATAAAGTCCTTATCATCTGAGATGGGTTCCAGTATTGTAACAGTGAGACTAAGCATTATTAAGGAGCAACTTAAATACAGCATTTTGGGATACCGTATCATACTATATGTTCCAAAAGTCTCTCAGTGTGTTTTCAGGAATTTCAAACTTATTCTGGTAGTATCTGGAGATGGTTATGAAGCCTTTTTTTCTTTACCTAACTATGTCAGATATGAGAATAAGAACATAATTGATAAAAGTAAAGTTCTGTAGGAACAGCATTTTACTATGGAAGCACCAAATATTGCCTGGTTGGTAACATACAGTGATTTATCTGCAGTTGGAAGTTGTGGACCTATCTTCATACCTTACCAGTTACTCCCATTTCATGAGCCAAGTCATCATGGTTACATTTATCAGAAGCTTTTAGAAAAAAAATGAGGAAAGTGCAAATGATAATTCAGATTGTTCCACATATTTATTGAGAGCACATTGTTAGTTGAAGAGCAAATGATTGAACTTCAGAACTCAGAAGCAAGGGTTATGAAAGCTAAAGGGGAAGCTGAGGAATTGAATGTCAGTTTCTTAATGTGAAGAGGAAGTCTTGAAGTGAATGCCAGTTTCTTAAGTGTATCCACAGTGGAGGACATGTTACCTCTGACAATAATTATGTGGGCCAGGGAAAGAAACTGTGGAAAGCATTAATATTGCAACAAAGTATAAATAAGATATAGAAGGACCTTGATCCATATAAAAGACATTTACCAGATGAAGGCTCTTCATACATACTTGAGAAGGACTTAAAATGCTATGAAAAGAAAGGAAAAGGAATTAATGTAATGGTAAGGAAGCTTTGAAGAAGGCAAGTTTTGTGCTTACCTTGAAGAAAAGAGGGGAAAATGTTCTGATGAACCAGTTTGTAATATTCTGGAAAAAGTGTTCAAACAATGAGTGGATGATTACTTACATAGGAAAAAATGCATGTGTGAAAGACAGCAGTCGTTCAAAGGACTGGTGTTATGCATAACAAATCTACACTTTTGTCATTAAGTGACCACCAGCTTGATAAAGATAGGTGGCTCAAGGATGGACTATGTTTGTATACTGTTAAAAGGCATTTGAAACAATCCACATCAGTGGCTGGTTAAAGATATCGTATTTATAGGCATGCATGAGAATTGGACCCATTTGATGAATCAAACATGCCAGAGGTGTCTTTCCTGATTATGCTGGAGTAACTAGTGTTGTTCCAGAATACTCGGTTTTATGACTATAATTTTTGAACCTCCCATGGATGAAATTTGGCACTACTCTCATTTTAGATCTTATTTTTCAGGGGTAGAATTTGCATGACAGGAATTAATAAGCAAGGCTGTGGGCATTGAGGCCCACTTTGACACATTAACTGAATTCTCCCTTTATTGCTCTTTCCAATGAATAATTTTGTCAAGTTCATCATGATTATTGAGCATAGGTTTTGTCGCTCTCCTCTTCAGGCTTCCTTCTCTTTGATGAAGTAATTTTTTGCATACTCACCTGTTATGTGTTTCTTCTCAGAGTTGGAATGAAAAGGTTTGAGTATTATTTTCTTGTACCTTCACATAAGAAAGAATTTGCATTATGGGACCAATTAATACAACAAGAAAAAAAAGAAAATAAGGATGAAGAGACAAGAATAGATCAGTGAGTTATTGTAATGAGAAAATTTGTCTTATGACAAAGGCATTTGAAAAAAGTGTTGAAAATGCAAGGATTCACATGTTTAGTAACCCTACTGAGAAATGAAAGAAAGGGTTTTTCATATTATTAGATATATGTACACACAGCAAAAAAGCTTCTTATCTCTTTTTGTATGAAAGAGTATGATATGATGTATGAAAGATTTTAAGAAATGCCCATTGGTCTGGCCTTACATTGGTAGCCCAGCTTTCATAATATTGTAATATATCAATTGCAAGAGACACTTCATGTCATTTGCCTAAATAGATGTTATATTGATTTCATATTTTGTTGGAAATAACTATAAAATAGGACTACCTTAATTGTTAGGAATTTTGAATACACTGTTACCAGCCCTTTTGAGAACACAAAAGTTGTAAAGAGAATTTTGAAATTCATCAGACCCGTATGGGAAAATATTATTTTTTACCATTTCTACATTAGTCTTTTACTCCTGTATCTTTCCTAGTTTTTGATCCCTCTAGTAACCTTATCACATTTACAAAGGGTATTGAGGAAAAGGAGAAAGTGCATTTGGAATCACAGGAGAGTGCATGGGTTAACTGAAGGAGAAGAAATAACATGTGAAGGAGTGCTTTAGTGTTATCTATGATAAAAACTGACAAATGAGACGTAAACATGAGGTTACTTATTTATTCTAGCATGATTACAAACAAGTTTGGAAGTTTTCACAAGTTGATGAGTAGACATCACAAAAAATCTTGACATGGGAATAGCAATGAAGACAGCACTGACCCTTCAATAAGTCCAATGCTGCAAACAATAACATTAAACAGTACTTTGACAGATCTGCTTTAAAGAGCAAGCCCAGCACATAGCACACATGATGAAGGATTTTGTCTGAGAAAGATCCAGACTTTGGTGGCAAGTCTGGCATTAGTGCTGTTGACTGGGCTTCGTGGAGGGGGTCAGCACTGTGGCAGGTAATCAGCACGAGCATCTAGCACCAAGTTGTGCTTCAAGGTCTCACAGATTGTCATAGCCTAGAATAGTGGAGCCTTACATATGGTTTCACCCTGAGACATTTTCTGTGTAGTAATATAATTAAAACACCCTGATGAAACCAAACTGTTTAGAGCTCATGACTCCTAAGCTTATGATGGAACTTGTTTGTCCATTAACAGATGTTTATTGACTGTTAACTTGCTTCTCACAAGGATGTAAACAAATCAACAACATACTGATAAAACCCACAAGTTATGTCAACCATGAAGTTATAGTATCCATTTGTGCAACCAATAGCAACCCTATGGAAAAAGGGAGACAAACTGAGAACAAATATCAGTTTGTGAGTTGGTGAGAAATCACAATGCACATTTCTTCATATTTCAACTATGGTATAAAAAAAATGTCAGAATAATCTTATCCTTCCTTCATTTCAGTCACCCCGCTTTAGGTATCCTATGCATAAATGTGGGCTGTGATTCTCTCTTACAAGTTCATTACATTATTATATCAACTTCAAAAATTAGACAGGAATCCTTCACTTGGTTTCTACATGCTGTGTATGGAGTTTGATGCAGAGACTGTGTTTTATTTACAAGGAGAGGTGCACCCTGGAATATATATTCATCTCCCACTGTGACAAACTTGTAGTTCGTGAATTAAAGATTTACAAGCTGTATGACTATTTTCTTCATACAGTAATATGAAAGCTAACAACTGCTATACCCCAGACTTCTAATGCTTCTTGATCACTCCCGAACAATAAGTTGTAATATGAACACACTGAATGGCTATGTAAGTCTAAATAAGAACTAGGTACATAAAATCTTTGTACAAAATGACTGATATTCTGTTAAAGACTATGTTTTACCATATCTTTAAACACCCAAGTTATTCTCAGAAAATGTACGACTGCCGCCACCCCCCCAAGTCCTTTCAGTCAAAACGCAAGTTGATGTCAAAATGCTGTTACTATAACTTTCAGTAACTTATGTAAAATGATCTTCCTTAATGATGGATTCCAAGATGCACTGTCTAATAATAGGTATATCTTCCTAATATGGGGATACCAACAAAATAAGGATATATTATCCTACCAACTTACATCCTAACAGAAATATCAGTTACACAATAAAAAAAATAATTTTCCATCTAAGACGTTAAACTGTACCCATAAATAACTCATTTGATAAATTCTTTTTGTGAAATAAACTTGCTTGGCACTGCACATCTCAGAAATGAAAGTTCCTTCCCAAAAATTTTTAATATCTACTCAAAATGTAACACCAATAATTACAAAACATTTCATGAACACACATCCAAATATCCATATATATGGTAGGGAACACATTCAGAGTGACATTTATCACCAGCCCTCACATATGACGTCTGTGGAACTACGAAAGACATGAACAGGATGTCCCCTAAAAGATTTAGTTTTGAAAATGCTGATGAAATTTTCTTGTACATCCCAATTTTTATGTATCTATCACTGATGTCAAACTGGAGTTAAGGCAAAATGGGCATAATTACAGAAGTAGCTCTGTTTTTAATCCAACACTTATTCTTCACTTACACATTATCTTATCAACTGTATCCACTTACATATTTAATTACCAGAACTTTTTTTTTTTTACCCAGGTGTAAAATTTTAGCAATTATAATGGGAAAATGGTAAGTTATTAACTAATTCATGACAAACTGTCACATTCAATATGCATAATACAATGTGCACACACATTTACAGCACAAAATATCCCTGTTGTATGTATTTGGAAAATTTACAAAGAATACTAGCACACATGTACAGCATATAGAAGTACACTGTGTAAATATCAAGATGTCAAGGTACAACATATGTAACTACACTGCACCTGTACATCAATATGTACAGTATACAAGCAAACTACATGCTTACATATATACAGTGAAGTATGAAATTTCCATTCCTTAATGACCGGTGCACAATTCATGTACATGTCAAATTCCTTCTCTTATCACTGATATTTATCAGGGTGTGCAAGAGGGTTACTGTGTCTTATGGTACATGTTTGATGTGATCATCTTTTTTAATATTCATTATTTACAGAAAAGTTAAATGGCTGCAATAATGTCAGTGTCTGGCCTACTGACCATAGCTGACACACCACAATACGATCACTCACTCCTGGGTTTCTAAAAATAACAAAAGAGGTCCTCAGAGGTATATTTATGATGGAGACTAACAGAAGTGAATTTTTTTTAAAAGCTTTGGTTCTTGCATGGCCAGTTTGAGATAAAAACACTGGTGGGAGGAAACTGTGCAAACCAGCCAATGTACTGCTACTTTCCTTGATATCTTGATCATGTTTAGCCACAGTGATGTGTGATTCCTTATTTCTAGTTCAGCATTATTAAAGAACATTATGAAATAAATACAACTGACTTAAAATCATCTAACTTGAGTCAACAATAAATAACTGCAACAATTATGATCTCAAACAGCACTCCGCAAAGGTACAGTACATCAGCTATTTAAGTTGCATAGAGGAATTCCCCTTGATTGAGCAAAACATAAAGAACCTAATCCAGTAAGTTTTGCCCTATTAAGCAACCCTATTAGTTACAACATTTTGTGCAGCAAACTAAGGGCATACCAGTTGTCAAAACTTTTTGTGCTTCAATTAAATGTTAACAAATAGGAGTATTGAGAGAGATCACAAAAATAATGAAATCAAGCCACCATTTTACATATAAACTGACAGCAAAGTAATCATGTCATAAAACCTGTTCATCTGCTTCTTACTCATAAGAATTCCTCCTTGTAAATAAATTCTTTAATTCAGTAAATATAAAAATAGGTTTTTGTCTTCAGCTACTACTATTTTATTTTCTATGTTTTCATTAAACTGTTATCAACATGTACTCATAATACTGACACAATGAAGAAATTACAAGAAAATGTAAATGACTCTTCTTGTTTTATCCACTGGTATCAAAATCTGGAGAAATAAGAAATATTTTCATACACCAGATGACATAAGTTTTAAATGAAGAACTCCAGTTCCTTTCAGTTGTGTAGTCTTGTAGAGCTGTTTCATGAGATACTCTTATGCTTATAAATGTTTTTAGACCATACAACTTTCAAATAAAATGCACATATATATATATCCAAATTGCATTCAGAAAGAGATAAACATCCTCCTAGCATGACATAATAAAAAAAGGTTATATTTTAACCAAGCATCAAAATTCTTTCTCAAGCTAACGTTGGAAAACAAAGCTATATTTTCTTAGACAGTAGGATCATCTTCCTCACTCTCCATCCCCAGGTCATATATTGGGGAGCTGTTTTCCTCCTAGGCCTTAACATGGTCAATGCGACGGACAGTACAGCAGAGAACAATTGAAAACACCATTGCCAGAATCTCAATCAGCAGAATGGCTAGCAAAACACCCAGAATTTCAAGACTGTGGGTCACTATCAGCTGCAGAATCTTCTTGACACAGCCCTGTGGAGGAAAGAGTATAAATGTAACATTACTTTTTGACAAGTTTAAATCTCAAAGGGGCATACTGATGTTATATATCCAACTAAGGTATGAAAAGTGCTTCAAACATATTAGATAAATTTGTTTATGCCGTGAGGAGTTTTACTGGGAGCAAGGCATGTGTGCACATAGAAACAGAGAGAGATGAGTGGTTTCTGGTAATCTCAAAGTGAAGGGAGGTAACCTTGGACTGCTGGACATGAGAGAGATCAGGTGAGAAAGTAGTCAAATGGTGTTCAAGAGAGGAAGTTGGATATGAAGTCACAAATAGTGCAAAAAATGGACAGAGAAAGATCATTGTTTAGGAGCATTATCACTTGTGGTTGTGTGGGTCCCAGTAATTTAATAACAGTCAAGGGGGCCTTGGGAACTATACAGCCCTCCTCGACCATTGGTGCCATTACAATTCACAGCCAGTTTGTGTAAATGAAAATGCAAAAACTTACATTATGAAAAGAGTTGTGTGAGTTACATGCATCAAGAGCTATGCGAGATGAAAAATCTGTGTTTTTTTAATGGAGTGCCAGTAACCCATTGGTGCATGTAGCAGACAGCAAAGACAGTGACATGGGCCTAAAAAGGGAACATGATGGCTACTACAGTGCTAGCTCATTGTACTGTCATTACTAAACCTCTTGACACCCAACTGATACTTCTTTCCCACTTGGCGGTTGCCTGCCACGTACTACCTATTTCCTTACTGTCTTTTGAGAGCTAATGAACACATCTTTTTCTCTAAAACCCACTCTCCATTTTCCACTAATGACATTTATCGGCAAGACTCCTTTATATTATATTTCGGAGAAACTCATGTAATAGTTTTATACTCTGACTGGTTATCCAGGTTCTGGTTTTTGTTCATAAAGACTTTAATCAGTTTAGTAAAGTTTCCTTCTTTGCATTTCCCTTTACATTCTGATTCCCTCTATTAATTTCTTTGATATTTCTTCACATTTCCTTGCTAACCACAAACTCAAACACGAGCATTGCATAATAACATTCCCTCAGTGGGGTTCAAGAGTTGATATTTCCAACATCCTTACTGTTGTACATATGAGATCTAATAGTGATGGTGCATCTGCCCTTTTCCTTTTTACCAAAAAAAGAACAAATCACAAGCCGAGATACCAGCATCAAGGTTGGGCCTGATGAAAAATGATAAAAAAGGCAATAGTTCTTCAAGTGATGATTTATCTGACTTATACTGAATGGAAGATTGTCGGAGTCAAAAAAACTATAAGGGGTTAAAAGAGCTCCAAAGTACTGCTCTGTAGGGAGAGATTTAGACAATGAATCATTCAACCTTCAATCTGGTAATGCTCACATATGTGGGATGTAGTGGCATGAATACATTTTACATCCATGTCTATTTCTTCCATATATGCTTCCATTCAATATCCTTGCTGCTATATTCCCTATTCATAGAACATCAAAATCATCAAATAGGGCTTGCCTCCTGCACCACCTTAACTCTACTTATGCTACCATAACAATATTTAACAAAGTTTATAAATCTTTTCAGATAATAAACTATCAAAGTTGAAGGGAAGGTTTCTTTTACTTTGATTATTTCCATTAATATAACCTAAAGTGCCATCTTGTACTATAACAGTAACTCCTGAAAGTTTAAGTAATACCCTTAACCTACGTACACATTTTTTTTTTTTTTTTTTTTTTTTTTTTTTTTTTTTT
>JAYMFT010342473.1:0-23095 GCA_038088735.1 Panulirus argus
TCTCTCTCTCTCTCTCTCTCTCTCTCTCTCTCTCTCTCTCTCTCTCTCTCTCTCTCTCTCACACACACACACACAGAACACACTGTCACCCCATACACGGATCAGCCTCCCATCATCTCTCCCCAGTAAAGGTTGGAGTGAGAGAGAAGAGAGTTCCAGCTTCAGAATGGTCCCAAGACAGTGGTCTTAGGTAAGTTTTCTTCTTTGATCACATTTAATTAAACTCCTTCTCATCAGTTCGCCCTCATTATTACTCAAGAGTTTCTTCAAAGAAATTTAGTCAAAAATAGCAATGCAAACACCAGTCTGCCACCCGGTCAATATACTTGTTCTGCCACCCGGTCAATACGCTTACTCTGCCATTCGGTCAATACGCCAGCTCTGCAACAGTCAATACACTTGTTTTGATAAATGAAGAGAACCTGGGAGTTGACGTCATGCCCTACTCGACACCAGAACAGCATGTGAGAAGGATCATGGGTGAGACTAACTACATTTGGGACTGTTTAAATTGCCTTCAGATACAAGGATAGCGAAATGGTTAAGATCTACAGAATGGACTCGTACTAAACTATATATTCCGCAAAGGTCTGGTCTCTTAACTTATGGAGCCACAGAGAACCGTTGGAGAGGATCCAAAGAATAGGACCCAGTGAGGGAATCCCTCGTTCTGGCCACTTTGGAAGAGAGATAGATACGGGCAGACATTTTGCAGACATGAACTGGTAATGATTCAGACCCTGACGCCCTTCAGGAAGAACAAGAGAGCTTATAGAGCTTTGCTTTATGATCATCAGCTTCACCTCAAGATAACTATACAGAAGATCCAGGATGGTTATGACAGCATTAACATGAAACACTTCTTTGACGACCGAAGGGAGTGAAGAACAAGTGAACACAGATGGGAGTTAGACAGACAGGAGGGAAGAGAGGAATTGTAATAAGGGAAGCGATAAAGCAACTTTGCACCAGAGTTGAGGACTCGTGGAAGAAGTTAAGCCGGGAGAAAGAAAGTATTACTACCATTGAAAAATTCAGAATTCTTGATGAAAATGCAGGAGTGAGAGGAGGGGAATCAAAAATGTAAAACTGTCTATTGTATGCACAATATCATTCCCGTTTTTTTATGTACGAGTTGTTTAGTGTTGTTATATTAACTACAACTGAGGAGAACTATCTTTGTTCATCATCCTTTGATGTTTAAAAGCTAATGTTGATCTCGGTGAACGCTGATATGTAGTGCCATATTTACTTCCCTCTCACTATATTAATCACACACGGATGGAAGTCACACACACTCGGATGGAATTCAAATGAACATATGTTGTTGCACTCAACATCCATCAACTGTTAAAGGTCACTGACTATTATCCAACAGAAATAGTTTTGGCACATGTTGCTTCTGATATGTGATAATTTGCCTTTGACATGTCTTATTAAATCTCCTCTGACTGTCTAGTTGTATGATGATAGCATTCAATAACCCTTGTAACAGTATTAAAACTTCCTAATCTTTCTTTTCAGCCACAACGAGAAGCCCCAGCTAACAACGAAGAAAGATAAAACGAAAATGGAAGATGACATTGATGTCAACAGCGTCCCTGCCGGGAGATAACTGACTAAATGAATGATTTTTTTAATTCATATGCGAATGTTAAGTGTTGCAAATGAGTGTTCTGTGTCTTGGTGTAAGTTGTATGTGGATGTTAAGTGTTAAGTGAGTGTAAGACTTGTGTTGATGATTAGAGAAGACGCCAATAACACGTGGAAAGAATACTTTGTTAAACTGTGTAAATACTGGATTTATTTTTTGAATGACGGTATTGCTAAATGACGTAATTTATTACCTTGCTTATATAAAACTGTCAGAATGTAAATATAAGGAAGTTTCATGTTAGGAACATATGTCTGAAGGGATTCCAGTCTGTCTGTATAGAAGTATATCTGTCTATCTCTGTTTGCCTGGATGTTTCCTGGGTATGTTGTGTGTCTGTGTATGCTTGTAGCCAAACCAAATATTTTAACAAATGAATGACCTGATAGCTTACCTTGAACAAAGGAAATTATAAACTTAATTGATTTTTTTTAACATATTAAGGGAAAAGTTAGTGGTCATCCAAAATAACTTGTTTGTTACTCGCGTTTAGAAATATAAGCCACACATGGAGATCGACATAGGAATCGGACGAGACAAAGATAACGACAAGGAAAAGGAAACGAGAGGTAGAGAAAATATAGAAAGAAAACTAGGGTAAGACAGGGATAGTTAAACAGAACGGTAATAATACCCAGCAAAGAGCGACACAGAGACAGATGGATTGAGAAAGAAAACATTACAAAGTTTCCCTTTCAATCTTTTGTTACTTCGTTTTTTCTTATTATTCTCATGATTAAATTAAGGGATACTATTATATTTTTCTTTATCCCGTTTTGTGATTTTTGTAATGTTTTTATTTGACAGGTACAAACTGCCGATGTTCCTCCTAGGTTGACTGCTGTGGTGCACAATCTCTTTTGTGTTATAAAAGGCAATCTATTACTTTTCTTATATTTCTTCCTCAATCTGTTGTTTTCCTCGCATCTCTTCCTGGATCTGGTGTTTTCCTTACCTCTCTTGGATATATAACTTTCCTTACCTATCTTCCTCGACCCCTGGGTGAGTTAATACTGCATCTTCTCTGGTCTGCTGTTCAGCCAAGTCTTGTAGCCTCTATCATGATCTAAATCTAATGTTTATTAGGAAGGAAGTTGCAGCTTTGGAAGATTCAGAAATTAACGTCAAAAGAAGTATGAACTTTAATCATTTTTTGAGTTCGTTTCTTCTGTAGAGAGTACGCAAGTGAGCGGTATATGGAGCTCCTTTTAACAAACTTTGGTATCAACTCGGAAAAAAAATGTCAACATCGGTTTTAATCGATTCCATCTCCTCGGATCATAGTGTATTCTACCTCCCATCTTAAGATCCAATTACCATATATTCCATTCTGCACCTGATAATTTTTTTTTTTCACCTTTCAAGAACTGTGTAATGTAAACAAACATGAGGCTATGGTGGTCCCCTACATCTAGTAAATACGTAGTTTGGTACGCAAATATGTTAAATGAACAAGTTACTCGCACTGTAATATAGCAAGAGAAATAATGCCTGATAGGTAACTGTTGAGGCGGGACTTGTAAAAACATAAGGTCATTCTTAAGAGTATCATATAAAAAAGGAAATTACACTCAATAGGTAGCTGTTCTGGCGGATTTGTATAAATATGAGGATATCAAGTTAGGATGCCAAATGATTTTCTTTAAGATTCGTGCTTCGTATTTTTCAATTCATTATTATATCTGTCACAAATTGTACTTTTTGTCCATTTAACATGTAGATGTAACTAATTCAAGAGAACAGCTGAGAGAGTCAGGTCAAGACGCAAGTAACGCTTATGGTTAGCTCAGCAAACGCCTGGCATAGTAATGACTCGGTTGGGGGGGGCGGAGGATGATGACCCTGCCACGTGAAAACAGACGAATATAAATCTCTTGATATATCTCTATCTCATTATCTTCTTAAATCATATATCTTTATTCTTTGTTACTGCATCATGCGTTGAATTGCACTGACTTTTTTTGTTTCTAATATCTGCATTTATGTAGAATCCTTTTGTAACTTACATATTCTTTTACACAAGATACATAGATAAATATTTATTACGAAGGTAATAAAAACTAGATGGCTACAAGAACCAGCTCATGTAATGCTATTTGTGATTTACACTTAAGAAAACCTTTGATTGTTGTAAAGCAATATTGTATTTCCCAGAAGCGTCCACCTGGAGCGAATGATACAAACATCAGACAATATTCCTCTTCTCTGTACTTATGGACGTCAGCGATATTTATCACAATATCCCACCATGCAACAGTTCTCAGAACCTGATAAAGTGATGTGCGTTTGGGGAAGCAGCAGCTGATGATGACGATGATGTTGATGCTGTACATGTTCTGTTTCCTTTTGCTGTTTCTAGAACTGTAAGTTAAATAAATATTTTCATTCATTTTGGTTTATTTGATCATCCAGTTTGTCACCATTTCCTGGACTGCAAATACATATTTTGATTCCAAATGTCTGTTTTGTTAGTCCTGTTACTTAGTTTCCACGCCATATGTCACGAAGTACGGTGAATGAAATAAGACCATTTTCATAAAAACGATATAGTAAAGACATGTAAATACAGAAATTGCTAAATGGTATGTGTATAGAATTATTGGGTGTAGAGTATTCAGTCAGTGTACTGGTGTGAATGTTCTGTGTGTCTGTGTGAACTGGTTAAAACTCAGAATAAACGCACTAGTGTAGGGTATGAGGGTATGTAGCGGTATGAGACATTACAAGTGACTACTGTTACGATATGTGTGTCATAAAAGGAAGTGCAGAGAAATACATTAGGATGAAGCACTGGGTAAGTCTACCGGTGAAGCTGGCTGAGTGGATACACTCCTGAGGAGGTCCTTGGCTCTCCTGGAGTCGGGAATAAGTGGGTCAGTGTAGCAAGCATCACTCTGCACCACTGGTGCTGTGGTGCAGTGTGGCCACCAATGTTACCCACCTCAGGCAGGCATCGAGTAGACAGGAGGCCCCGACCTGGTTAGTGTTAGCCCGGAGGTTCTCTCGGTGGTTAGTGGTGCTGCAAATAGCTGAGGCAGACGCCGTCTGGCAGCTTCCCACACACAACAAACAGCATAATGACAGCGAGAAGAATAAGTTTTGAAGTATTCTAGGGAGGAACTCTGAGGTAATACGTCCTCGGTAGTATAGTGGTAAGTATCCCCGCCTGTCACGCGGGAGACCGGGGTTCGATTCCCCGCCGGGGAGGTAAATTTTTCAGCCCCAGACTGTGGGGGGAGAGGGGTCGGGGAGGGATCGGTGGACCATTCAATCGCCCTTTCTCCTATCGCTCTCCTTATGTGGTGAACGCTACGTACTACTTCCGACTCTTGGCAAAATATAATGCAAGGTAGGAGCTCAAGTGCGATGAGGGACAGTGTTTCTGGCCCACTCCCGCCAAACATCCATCACTACCCAAGCCTGGCCGAACCCCGCCACCCTCGCCTGTTCACAGCACAATATAAGTTATTGGAGGAGGTAGGAGGAGAGGGGACGTATGTGTGCGTGTGGTGGTATGTGCGCTCCAGGCTTGGCGCGGCCATCAGGCGGGAGGACTGTGTTCCCTGGAGTCAGCAAAACGAAAGGAGAAGAAAGAGGATAACCAGTGTTGTCACATTTGTCCAACCCGTATGATAGTTTAGTGTTATTGACGTATAGTTGTTATTTTTAAATTGGGAATGTTATGACTTGGAAGTAAGCACTTACATCAACGCTGGAGCCGCTGTCTTAGGGGAGGTGACCAGATGTGTCGACGCCAGCTGTGGCGGGAATGTGGTGGTGTGGTGGGTGCCAGGGATCGTAAGGTCAACGACGGGAGGCTGGCACCCCCACAGATCCCCCGTCACACCTCTCCCTCGGGGAAGATGTGTCAGTTATGGGTACTCTTGTAAGACTGTTTTGCTAGTAATGAGCAAATTATCGTATTGTAAGAATAATGTAAGTGAATTAGTGCGTAAGGTCATCCTAGCATGTATCATGAGCATAGCTGTAGGTTATTCATAGAGATTAAATTGTTAAACTCATAAAGGACACGAGATCGTCCACAGCAGGTCCCATATAGGATTAGGTCAGGTAGAAAATATATTAATCACGGTGTTCGAATAGGATCATACAGTGAGACAGCATCAAATAATGACACAAAAGAAAATGTATCGAGCGTGTAAAAGTGAAATATAGTGGCAATATCACATTCTTACTCTTGTATGTAAAGTTTCTGTTATAAATCCTAACATCCTACTTGCTCTCTTGGCAGCTTCATTACAATGCTGGGAGGATTTGAAGTCCTTGGAGACAGTGTCCCCTGGATCCCTCATACTAAGGGTGTCCTTTATTTTATGGCCCATTAGTTCATAATCGGATTTTTTGTTGAGGTGTCCTACTTGTAGCAGATGACTATTATTGACGTTAAATGGCTTTTGTCATTTTCTAGACCATTCAGCGATTTCATCTAGATCCTCTTGTAGTCCCAGCTTATATGTTTCTTAGCGAAGCAAGACACAAGTTCTCGAGGTTAACACACACACACAACACACCACAGACATCATAAATTTCCTCGAGGGTCGGAGGGGCGATGGCCTGACCGACGTCCTTTACCCCAGTCTCCTTGTGCCAAGCGCTGCTCGTAGAAGAATTGTCCCATACCGACCTACCACTATGCATGTCAAACATTCCATAAACAAGCGCACAGCTAAACAAACAAATAGTTTACTTATCCCATAGTTATGTGTATGTCAACTACTATATTACTGTAACCTAACCAAAGTGGAAATCTTCATCACTTAATGTTCACCATTAAGTACATATTGTATGTCAGACAATATTACTACAGTTTAACTAATATGCAACTTTGCTTCACTTAATGTTCAACTGATCACCACTAAATGAATAAGATATACAATTTGCTCAGTAGAATTTCCTGTATTATGTAGGTATACTTCACTCATGTGCTTATCCACAGTGGAGAAGTATCCAGCCACACCTTGATCTTGAGATCTTTCGTGATTAATTACCTAGTTACCAACATGATACCCCAATTCTGTAGGTTTTGAACTGTGAATTTTCAACTGAACGGCTACCTGTATTCAGTAAACCATTTTTTGCTGTTTATCTTTTATCTATTGCAAAACACACACACACACACACACAGAGTATGCCTCGGACCTAAAGATAAGGCGCTAAAAATACAAATCCTGAGAGACAATTCCTACCGAACATTATAACATATTTATCAGCATTGTCCATATAACTATGTTTTTCCTGAGATGCTTGAGAAGCATCCTAACTTTGCTTATTGTAAATAGTTCATTCATCAAATACTGTGTTATTTGATCCAATATTTATTGTTTACTTTTGTAAATAGATGTCTATGCAAATCTTTCAATTATTCATTCAATGTTCCCCTATCAAGACAAGCATTTATTACGTAACTTACAATGTTACTCAATCATCGAGTCCTTTTGTGCAGTCTGCATCCTCTACGCCATCATCCACAGGACCAGTCGGAGTGCATACTAAATTCACCGATCTTGTGGCAAAAATCAATAATCAAACCGTTAACACACTTCAAAAAGCGTGCGCTATGCATACCGTGCACCATGTATACCGTTCACCATGCATATCGTGCACTATGCATACCGTGTACCATATATCTATACTCTCTAACTGTCTTTTGTTTCTCCACTTTACCCTGCCTGTCTCTACAACAAAAAAGACTTACTACCAAAAAAGGTGGATTGCCAGCCGAGGGTGGGTGGCGAGAGGTAGGAGGGTGCGGGGAGGGGGCCTTGGTAGGGGGTCTTTGAGGAGGGAGGATGGCGGAGGTCGGTCGGGCAGGATGTGGGGAGGCGAAGGGTCTGGCATGGGAAAAGAGAAGGGGCGAGGCTACTGGAGTCTGGCAGCGTCCAGTTACAAACGGCCGCTCACTTGTTGGAGGAGCGGCTGAGGCGCGTTGTGAGCAGACTTGTTGGTACACACACGGGTTCGAATCCCGAGAGCGGCAGTCGGCCTACAGCCAACCCAGGTCCTCCTCCCCTCGGAGCTGGTAGCTAAATGGGTATGTGCGTATATATTTTTTCTTTATGTTGAAGGCTCCAGTCACGGACAATACTTGGTACATACTTACAAGCCTGAGCGAAGGAAGAACATTAGTAGTGTTATACTCACTCATAACACAAAAATAGCAATCGCAGATCACACACATACACGCACCCCCACCGCTCAACATCGGCAGCTCACATGGCGGCAATTTGGCAGTAGACTGCTGACTCTCTATCTCTCTCTCCCAGAGACCTGGGTCCACCCCCACAGACCGTGTACCGTACGTCACCACAGTCGACCTGTACCAATCAGAGTTCGTACAGAAAGACAGGAATAGTCCTATCCACAAATCTTACGGCTCTGGGTTCGAGTTACGGGCACGGCAGCCAAATGGCAAAACTAATGAGAACCGCGATGAGCCCGACATAAACTAGAAGATGACGAGCACAAATTACTAAACATATCCAAGGTCTTCACAGCAACATATGAATGGAGCAATATATTCATTAATATTTTTGCTCTATGATCTACCATACAAATCACACCTGATTGATGCCAGAATTATGAAAGTGACAAGCGACCGGGACAGTAAAATATTACAAAGAGATCTAGACAAGGTACAGTTATGGTCGGACACATGAATAATGATGTCAATCCGTGAAGAATGAAAAGTCTCGTCGATGGAATGAAGCTCAAACAAACGAGGTGAAAACCAAAGCCTAAAGAAAATGACAAATGAATCGCACGGTGAGAGGGACCTGCTAGTCGACATGACGCCCGACTTGTAATTAGAGCAACATATGGCAAGGATTGTGAGGGAGATGAAAACCAAACTTCAGTCAGCGTCAAAATCTCCTTCAAGTACTTGTTCTAGATAGTGTGCACGACAACCGTTCATGTTAAGATGGAATATATTGCAATATTCTGGTTTCCTCACTTGAGAAGCCACACAGAACTATTGACAATGATCCAGAGGGATGGAAAAAGAATCTCTCAAGGCATAAGCCTCTGTCAGTTCCTTAGTCCTGCCATGCATTCTGAGCCTAAGACGTGAAGGGATCCAGGAAGATTGAACTCCAGATCCAACATGAGCAGTTTTGTTACACCTGTGTCGAGCTTTAGACACAAGCTTGTTATACTTTTGCTGAAGGTTAGTTTAACACAATTAATGAGGAAAGAGAATCACTTACAGTTAGGCTGTCTTTCTTGAAGACATGAACAAATCAAAGAACAACGAGAATAGCAAACAGCTCAGTTTGGAGGATTGGTACACCTTCCATGTTACTTCTCGAGAGACATTTGCAACATATGAAACGTACCTTTAAGAGACAGTCTAATTAAGTTAGTAATAGAGAACTCTCCTGAAGTCTGTATGAATCTTTCAGTTAATGCACAACTCCTAATCTAACGATATTCCTGTCAACGAGAGCTTTCTGTATTGATAACGATAGAATTTGCTTGGTTTGGGAACAGAGGCCATTGATATAGCGTGGCAGGTTCCTATGCTTCGATGGCCCGAGACTGATTTGATAAATGTGTTTGAGCTTAACCCTTCCGTCACATGCTGTCAAAATATTAGGGACGCCTGATAAAGGTAAGGGATGCCGGTGGATGTTTTTTTGCCACATCCCAAGGGACGAGAAAATCGTTAAAGAGGGGATTTCGTAGAGGGAAGGGAGCGATATGTTCCCAAGAGGAAAGGAGGATAGGATAGGGGTGACATCTTTACTGGAGTTTGAATGTTGGAGGTGAAAATATTTTGGTGGAAGAGAAATGTTAAAGTTGGGGGAGGAATATAGTAAAGGTGGACAGAGTGTAAGGCAGAGGGAGAAATGTCTTGGTGAGACGATATGTTCATGATGGCATGGATGGGGGTGTGGGGGGGATGTACTGAAAATGTTCATGGGGGCAAGATAGTAGCTTGGGGGAGGGGAGGAGACAGGGGAGGGGATGGACAGAAAATGAAAAGATTCGTGGGACGAAAATCACTTAAGAGGGAATACGTCAGGGGCAAAAAAATTATCTGGGACAACACGTCAGGGACTCAAGAATGAATCATATAGTTCTAACAGTGGTCACTGGCGTCCTGCGTGGCTGTCTCAAGCTGTCCAGCAGAAGCTGCTGTTTGTTTGACTAAGTTCACAAGTCTCACGGGAAGGCCAGTGATATCCCGGCTATATTAGAGTAGTCTCTGAGAAAGCTCATTGGGCTAATTTCCGAACTGTGTTTAACTTATCGATTAAGGTGTCCAATATTTCTTTAGCTGTGTTGCACTCCAGCAGTTCTTCAGTTCTCTGATACACCAGTAGTTCTTCAGTTATGTTATCCTTCAGCAGTTCTTCAGCTATGTTATACTCCAGCAGTTCTTCAAATATGTTATACTCCAGTAGTTTTTAGCTATATTATCTTCAGTAAGAGAAGATGTCGCAGAGATACAGATATGTCTTTGTAATATCATTCCCAGTGATTTAGAGGTTAAAAAGTGCGATAACAAATTCATTATCTTGTCGGTCGTAGATACCATGACTGATATAGTGTATCCATAGATAACCACGTCACATGACATTAACCCGTAAGTGTTGTGCTTAAAACCAATTGAGATATTACTAAACGTATGCGTAAACCTGGTTTAAAACGTCTCATAAAACCTGATGTCACCGAAGCTAACATACGACATGGAATCCGGTCTCTCAGCTTATAGCATGACACTACACTACGTTTCTTTGTTGATCTCAGCATAGCTGGTCTCGCTAAGTTACTGCTTCTCCTGGACTTGTAGTAGTTCCCAGGACACGAAGGATGACAGGAAAGGGAACTAGTGGGTCCTGTCAGAGGGGTAGGAGGTGGGTCAGGAGTCCTACATTTTAGTAGGAACCATAAACCATAAACACACCGCCGCCCGCCCGCCACTTCGCGACACCAGGAGCACCACTAAATAGACCAGTACCACCCTCCTGCACCAGTAGTGCCACTATACCAGTACCACCTCACTGCACCAGTAGTATCACTACACCAGCAGTACCACCTCACTAGTACCACGTCACTTCAGTAGTACCATCACCCGATGGTCTCAGACTCACGGACACCATGATGGTCCTTGACCTACTTCATGGCCCACAGGTCAGCCAGCAGATACCACACACTCTCCGGAAGTTTCTAACCTAAATTCAGGGAAGAAGACATTACTGAAGGTAAAAGCAACATGTCAAAATTTACCATAATTCAGAGCCTCTCGATCCGAGCGCCAACCGATTTGACTAATGTCTCCTGCCACAGACAGATGCTCAGTCCGCTGGTGGCCGCAGGGATCGCAGTCTCTTCATCTTCCCAAGCTGGCGCATGCGCGACCCCATCCATGGTCGAAATCACGAGCTGGCCCTCTACTTCCTTTGACGCTTTAGTTTCGGCCTTGAGCGTAGCCTAGATCTTAGGGCAACGCGCGTTACTTGGGTAAAATTGAAAGAAAACGGAAAGTATTGACAAAGACAAGCGAGCAGAGAAAAAAGGCGGAGTTTCTGTGGCGACCATTTAATGGCTAGCCTCTTTGACGCCAAACAGCACCAGATTCATTCCTTTTTTTTATTCTAAAGGCCCCGGGCACAGAGCAAAGTCCACGCTGAGGTTCTGTATTAACAGGTTAGGGTACCCTTCTTAATGTTAAAGGTTTTTAGCTGCTTGAAAAATAATACTGTACACTGTTTGGCAGGAACAGGACCGGAGGACCTGTCGGAGACTGTCCCATAAGATCTTGCCAGCCCTTCATCTACCTATTTTGCAGAAGAATATTCATGCTGACAGTGTACCTGACGGGTGTCATGACGCAGGGATAATGTGTCTGACATTAACCAATTTTACTTATGATGTTAGCACGTATCTCAGTCACCTTTCAGTTATTATAACACAAAGTGGTCGAGTGAACACGTCATCATATAGTCTTGATATTTCAGTTTTGGCCTATTATTTTCTTTGTCTTTTTTCATGTTGAAGGCTCCAGTCACGGACTAAAGTCCATATCGAGGCCTGGCCTTAATCGAAATATAGAGAGTATTATGAAACAGAAAAATAAAAGACAAGGGAAAGTATTTACGAATTTTGAAGGAAGTGAAATACCTGTCTTTTGAAATGTGCGAGGTCATAGTTCTTGGGAAAAACATGAGAAGGTAGAGAGTCCCAAAGCTTGGACGTGTAGGAAAAGAAGCAGGTATCAAAACGGCCCACCTTTGAGTTGCCGATTGCTACACAATAATCATTTAACGCAGCAGCTTGCCGAGTGTTGCGTGGTTTAGCTAGTTGTGGGGACACACAAGCAGCCAGCTCTCGGGAGCAAGACCAGAATAATACCTATAGGAGAGGGAAAGTGAACCAACATTGCGGCTTAGGGCAAGTGGGTCAATTTTGGAAGTTAGTCTATGACAGTTTATAAGTCGGACCGCTTTCAACTCAACTATGTCAAGTAAGCATACAGAGCTAGAACCACCCCACGAACTTCATATCAAAAGGCTCTTGTTTTACAGACATTGAAGGAACATATCAGTAGAGCTGATGTGACTATGTGAGAAAGGTAGTTTGCCCTTATTCATCAGCAACCGGCAAGGCTTTAAGGCTGTCGCTCGCCGGCCTCCCGAACAATCTTCACTCGGTCCTGTCCTTACACCCTCTGTTTTCTTAGATTTCCTCCCTATTCTTTTAAATGAGCCATCGATGCCCTCACTCCATCTCATTCTAATTTGATCTATACTTTACGAAACAACAAATTTACGCCATCCTATGAACAGGATGGGCGAGAGAAAGCACAGAGAAAATAAGGTTAGCTGTATCATGGGAGCTAACACGTCCATTTAACTTGAGTTTATGTTTCCAAACTTGCTTTTTCAACTTCCGCAATGATATGCACATTTGAAAATTGCGCTTCTGTCCAACTTGAGTTTATTTGTGGTGGAATACTTTCATGAGTGTAACTGTGTGCAAATTGTTTTCAAGATCTGTTATCGTTATCTACGTATATCCTGTCTAAAATGGATCAAGCCCAACCTTTTCTCACTCTAGTGATGTGTGAGTATAAAGTTAGACATAGAGATTATAAAAGAAGAATCTAAAAAGTAGCATATCGTATAAATCTTCTTTTATTCAGATGCGTTTTATTGTCAATCTCCTTTTGCTTTGCTTACGTTTTCTTGAAAAAGGAAATGCGAGGGATGATTCAAAATGATTAATCGTTCATTCTGATTCAGGAGGGAAAACTTGCCCTTTAATCAGCTCAAACGAAACTGGCTCAACGTGAACTAAACCAAAACTTATATTTTCCCAGGTGAAGGCGGAAAGGAGGCATCTGCGTGTTATTTCATGCTATTAGTCCTGTTCTGATAAGTTCAAAAGCCTCCATCAGCAGTAATCAGAATCTGAAAGAGCAGTGCTCGTGCACACACCAGACCGTACTTACTCTCAAGATTTGGTCAAAGGGGGAGAGGGCGATCGCCTGCTGTCGTTCCCCATTTATTACGCCTCTGATTAACTCCCGAATTATAAAAAAAAAAAGCTCATGTTAACACACCTACTTATTTGCTGGACTAAGGACATCGTCTTTTCTGTGTCTTACGCGACTGAATAAAAAAATCAATCTTCCTTGCCGGCTTACGATGAACTCACTGTTGATATAACGTTACATATACCTCTTTCCAGAAATCCTGAGCGGGAGGTTGGGGCGGTCGATACTGCTTTCAACTTCACTGTTACCGGGAGGCGGAATTATCCTTTAGGACAAGTGAAACATTTTTAAATGCAGTATTCTTGGAATTCTAGATAATGGTTAATGCAGCATTTCTATCATAGGGAGAACTAGATGAACTTAAAAGTTGTTTTGTTATTCTGGATTGAACCTGATAACTTCTGAAACTTGATTATACATAACCAAATTGAATCTTACGTAACGTTACTTGGAGAGAGAGCACCAGCCGTGAGACGTAATCCTTGATATGAAGTATCTGATTCATCCACTCTCACATTTAGCCTAAAGTTCTTTTGGACATTTTCAAAGAAAAAAAGTATTTTTAGATCAACATTTTCTGCCGTGATATGGATTTGATGAAAACAGTTAACAAACTGAATTGATCTGATATACTGAGAATGCATATCACTTTAGTATGCTTTAATGCTGCCACAAGAGAGAAAATTGGCAACTGAAAATGAGCAGAAAAACTTCCCAGTTTCTGAATAAGTCATCTGCGTATACCCTTACTTATTCACGTTAAAGAAATTATTTAAAGCCTTTTTTAATTATTTGCAGAAATTAAGAAACCATAAGATATGTGAGTGGAGTGGTCTGTTTTGATGAAATCATTTTACCCGCTAAAACTGTGTAGGAAGAAAGGAAATCGGTATATTACTACTATCATTTTTTTTTCTTTATTTTTCCCTTGCCTTTTTGGTAATGGTCATATCATTGCTATATGTACTGAGGCATTAGTGACAGATTAAAATGCAGTAAATATTTTGCCTTGATAACACAGGGTTTTTTGCTTGCTCATCAAAAAGGGGCGACATAACGAAACATGAATCTGTAAACCCCAAGATTTATTAGAGTATCGTTGGCTCTGTTTGAGATATCTTTAGGGGAGAAACGTTCTTATTTATCTAATTTTGTATGAAATATTATGAAGAATTCTCATGCTTACAATGAAGCCACCACCTGAAAAAAATACAGCTTTTTTGTACATCAAATTTTGTGATATGATATAATAAGCATGAAACTGGAAATGATATCTTAAATTAGATGACTGTTTTTATTTATAATTGTTTAAATAATCACATAACGTATGACTACGGACAAAGTATTCCTCTGGGCCTTAAATACGTAGCGAGGTCAAGGGAGGTTATCATGGGAAGGAGGTTTGAATATGGCGGGTCGCAAGGTTCCCGCTGCCGCCGCTAGATGGCCCTGCGCGCTGTAAACTAAACTTGAAAATGGCGTCGATGAGCAGCGGTACGTATCTCCATTCTCTGCTCACTGTGCGTTGTGGCATTACAACCTCATGTGAAATATATTCTGGTCGCGAGATAATCTTACCACGTGACTGGGCGAACGATCCGACGGCTTGTAACGCTGGGGAATGTGCGTGTTGTTCCGTTTTAGTAGCAAGTGTTTGTTTGTTGCGATTATGTCCCATCACTCAGGCCTTGAAGTCTGGGTTAGACCTTTCATAATGTCTTTGTGAAGATTTTACTGTCGTCACTTGATGATTCCGCCCTACCAGTGGATGTTAGAGGTACCGGCGGCTGTGTTGGAGGCAGGGAGCGTGCTGGAGTGGTGTAAGAAGCAGCGGGACTTCCCTTGGTGGTGTCCTGGCGTGTGTTGTCCCAGTGGCGGGTTGGCGCAATATTTGCCGCTTCAGTCTTTTCCTGTTATACCCCTACGGTTTCTCCTTCCTTAGTTTTCTAATTCTTCTTTCAGCCTGCCCTGTGTGGTCATGGGACTCAATTACTGTAGTATTCTCTTGTAGTTTTATTGTTTAATGGCCTGTGGACGTGTATGGTCGTGCAGGGGTCAACTTCTTACGTCTTGCTCACTTCATCGCTTCTTGTTATTTCTCAAGAGTAAATATTATCTTTTCCTTGCATACACAGTTTGCATTACTTAAGTTGAATGACAGTGGCCACTTTGGGTAAGGAGGATTTGCTCAGTGGAAAGAGATTGACATAGAACATGAACAGCTCTGTGAATTGTTTTGTCTTCAATTTGCGGCTTTCCCCATGTTTTTACATTCATTAGCAGAAGCGCAGGTCGAATATGATGTGCTTAGATGTTATTAAGTATCTGTTAGAGAAGAGAAATTTGGGTCTTATAATCAGGCTGAATAGATAGCTTTCACAGTGGCAAATATTTGTACTTAATTGGAACTTAAGATGCAATAAGAACGTACCTTAAATTTGGACGTACCATTTCTAGGAAGCAATTTTTTCTTCAGTAATTGCACTACGAAAATCAATAGGTAACCAGTGGGTACTATGTTATTACCAAGTAAATTGAAATACTTGGAGGAGAGATGCAGCTGATCATAGGGTACAGTTATGTACTAGAAAGAAGTAAATTTATTATTATTTATATATATATATATATATATATATATATATATATATATATATATAATATATATATATATATCGACAGAGAGAGAGAGAGAGAGAAAGATTTCTTGTATGTGTCAATCTCTGGGTAATTTTCTAGTTTGGGGGCACCAAAATAATAACTCAGTTTGGATGAAACATCACTAGACCCCTTATACCTAGTAGAAATAAGAGACTGTGAAGCATGATCTGTAGCATTATTTTTCCCCGTGAATGACAGACAAGTGTTGTAAGGACTGTGATCAAGAAAATATGTTGTAAAAGTAAGGGAAACACTACAATGATTTAACAGAACCTGCAAAAAACTTCATCCAGTGATTTAGGGATGAGATTTACATATAGTATTTTAGTCATATATCAAAGCCGTTGTCATCATCTTCCTTCTGCCATATAATTTGAATGCAGTTGGAGTAATTTGAATGGGTTGAACAAACTACCCAGCAACTGAATGCATCATGCTTAAGATTTCAAATAGCATGAAAAATGTAATAGATTTATGTTGTTAGGTAGGTTAATGTCGGTTCTACTGATTTCTAGAAGTGTTTCCCTTCCTTTTATTGTTTATTGTTCCAGATCATCGTATCCCTCCACACTCAGTATTTGTTTCGGTAGGATGAAATGTAGTACTCTATCATATTTCCCCTGTGTAAATCAATTACTAAGCAGAAAGAGTTCATTGAATCCAAATCCCTAAGTATTTTCTGTGGTATCCTTGATTTGTAACTACTGTATTTTATCAGAAAGCAGATTTAAGTTCTAGTTGAAGGATTGTGAGAAAAGTGATTCCAGTGGATTTCTTACCCACCTGTAGAGTTGATATAGTGTGTTTTGTTACGTAAGGCATCTCAGAGTATCATTCCAGTCCTGTAGAAAGAATTAGTTGATCCATCTTTATAAAATGAAATAGCAAAAAATAAATGTTGTACAGTTGATCTGAGAGGGACTTAGTTGAATTTGAAGAGATGGGAGGACCTCCTAAAAGGCTGGTTATTTAGTCTCTCCCAATGTTTAATATGAGAAACTTGTTATGGATGGTGCCAACCACCAACTATGAAATCATTGGTATGTGCATTGCAAAATGAGGGAATCTAGCTAATAATAGACTGCATAGATGATGTGTATTGATCCAGTTTTTAAGATATGTTTTTTAGTATCTTATTAGGTATCATTATGCTTTATTTCATACACATTCGCAAATTCACGCTTGAGCAAGATAGCGTGAAGAACAGATGACCGAGCCTTAGAGAAATATCCTCACCTAGCTTCTTTCTCTGCTTTGTCTTGGAAAGTAATACTGGAGGGGAGGATTTTCAGTTCCCTGCTCCAACCCCTCTTAGTTGCCCTCTACAACATGCAGGGATTATGTGGGCAGTATTCTTTCTCCCCTATCCCTTGGGATATATACTTTTATCATATTTACATATGTAACCTCACATAATCACTCTCCACCATATACTTCAGAATCATTGGGTAATTTGATATCAGATATATGTAAGTGCTAATGAATAAACACTCTTGAATTATTATTTATAGAGGAAGGTTGTAAATCAATAAGAGTGCAATGAAGGTCCTAAAGCTGGAAATTGCATTTCCAGTTTCTTATACATTACAATCTTTACCATCTCCATCATCTGTTAAAGTAAACAAATGTAACCAAATTTAACATGGGTTAGGTTCTGCTTTTCCAGGTGTGTTATGCCTAAGCTGCATGGCTTGCCTTTTTTAATATTGCTCGAAGAACATGCCACTTTGCTGATATGCAGCCATATTTTTGGCTTTTATGACATTTATATTCATAATTGCGATACTTTTCAAAAAAAATTTTGGTAAAGTAATACTTCCACCATACAATATAACTTCCAGGGAATTTTAGGGTCAAAATGATATCTGGTAACCACCTGTGGAATTAGGAACATAGCCAAAGAGTTGTTAGAGGTTAGGTTAATGAAATGAGAATTTGCTTGTGAAATGGAATAGCAAGCCAAAGAAATTTGCATTTGAACAGTTCCAAATAATCTTACCATGTTAGAAGGAAATGGGAAAATGTATCAGTTTAGCTTCACTGGTATAATATCTTTGGATATTGATGGAACTCATTTTAGTGTGGTAGTGTAGCATTTAGAGAATAGAATGAGAAACAGAGTATGAATTGGAGCATTTTGTTTTTTCTTCAATCTGAAATACTGTAAGGTGATAGTGGTGAGGGTTATGAAAACCAAGGATGATGGGTAACACCAAAAGGTGGTGAAACATGTAAAATCAACGAAACTTCTGAGAATCTTATATAACATCCTCTTACAGTTGAAGCAGTTTGCAAGTTTAAGAATGCTATAAGTCAGGGTCTTCTGTTCCATGATTGCAAGTTGTGATGTGGCAAAATGGATATAAGGGAAACTTGCTCTTGAAAATGTTCCGTTTGAGGCTTCTTGATGGCTGCTTTTTATGAAGAAATATTTTGATATTGTTGGATTCAAGAGTTGTAGTAAAAATGTTGTTGAAATTTTTGATTCAGCGAACTTTGGAAACAACAGACACTGTCAGCCAGTCCGGAGAAAGTATTCCATATTGAAATGGACTCTGGCTGACATTTCGTGCATAAGTGGACAGATTGCATCCTTCTCAAACCCAGTTAACAACATTGTTGGTACTGCACATGTTTTACTTTTATTTATGTTTGTTTTTGCATTATCAGTATAAAGTGAACAAAGATAGTCAACTTCGGCTTCTGAAGATAGTGATATGGAGAGAAAGTGAGTTTTACTGCATTAAAATAATATTGTTAGGACTAGTATACCTTCAAACATAGCAGATTTTGCCCTCCCAGATAATGACCTCTCTTTCCACGCATTCTGCAGCGTTCCCACAACTTTTGCCCCCCTCACCCACCTGATGACTCACTTCTGCTTCCATCGTCCCATTTGCTGCCATGTCCACTACCAGGAATCAAAAACACTTAACTTCATCCAATTTTTCTCCATTCATACTCACACTCAAATAACCTGTCCCTCAACCCTGCTAAACCTAATAACATTGCTTTTATTCTCGTTTCCTCTCAACTACCTCCTTTCACACACACTTGCAAACTTGGTCACCAACTTCTGCAATTTCTTACTTGAATCTGATAATAGCGTAGTCTCATCAACAAATAACATATGATTCTTTTCCCTGACTCTCTCATCCCCTACAAACTTTATACTTTTTTCTCTCAGCAGGACTTTTTCATTTACTTCCTTTATCACTCCATACATAAACAAATTTAACAGCCATGGTGACATCACACACTCATGCAGTATTATTATCCTTGATTGCTGTTTCCCACGTCAGCAAGGTAGTGCCAGGAAACAGACAAAGAAAGACCCATCCACTCATATACACACATATATATACATATATGCACAATACATACATATACAAATCAGCATATACATATATACATACATATACATGCATATACACATGTACATATTCATACATGCTCGTCTCCATCCAATATGGGTGCTACCCCGCCCCACAGGAAACAGCATCGCCACCCCCATTTCAGCAAGGTAGCGCCAGGAAACAGCCAAAAAAAGGCCACATTTGCTCACACTCAGCCTCTAGCTGTCATGTGAAATGCACTGAAACCACATCTCCCAGTCCACATCCAGGCCCCACAGGACTTTCCATGGTTTACCTCAGACATTTCACATGCCCTGGATCAGTCCATTGACAGCATACCACAGCGTTCTGTTTCACTCTGTTTCGTGCATGCCATTCACCCTCCTACATGTTCAGGCCCCGATCACTCAGAATCTTTTTCACTTCATTCTTCCACCTCCAATTTGGTCTTCCGCTTCTCCTTGTTCCCTCCACCACTGACACATATATCCTCTTTGTCATCCTTTCCTCACTCACTCATTCCATATGTCCATACCACTTCATCATGCCCTCTTCTGCTTTCTCAACCACATTCTTTTTATTTTCACACATCTCCCTAACTCTTACATTACTTACTTGATCAAACCATCTCACACAACATAGTGTCCTTAAACATTACATTTCCAATGGGATGGCCTTGATTAGGGCCTTAGTTGCCCATGCCATCTCAGCTAACAAAAAACTACCATACATATTTTTATGTTCTTGTTTTTGTAGGAAAAGAACTTTTGAAATAACCAAAATATTTCTTGGTTGGTACAGAATTATGTCAGTACAAGTAACATAACAGCAGTATTGACTTTTTCAGCTGCATCTTTTCTCTCTTCATAAAGGTCAATAGGTTGAGTAACAATATGCAGTTTACGATTGTGGCAATCATTGTAAGTTATCCAGTTTTTTGAGTTTTCAGAAATTTAAGATTTGTGGGTTATATGATGATTATTATGCATTATTTTGTCAGATTAGTGTTCTCTAGGGATAGGGAGAAAGACTATTTCCCATTCATTCCCTGTGTGTCATAAAAGGCAACTAAAAGGGAAGGGAGCAGGGGGCTGGAAATCCTCCCCTCCTGTTTTTACTTTTCCAAAAAAAGGAACAGAGAAGGGGGCCAAGTGAGGATTATCCCTCTAAAGCTCAGTCCTCTGTTCTCAACGCTACCTTGCTAACACGGGAAATGGCGAATATGTATGAAAAAAAGTGTTCACATGGGTAATAGTTTAACCAAATGCAGACATTATTATTCAAGCTTGAATTTAAATGGTGGAATTGGGTGTTTAATTCCCAAAGATTTATCAAAAAAAAGATAAACAAGTCTGAAATAGCTGAGTGTGAACATACTTCCATCAGAATGTATCACTGAAGCATTGTTCCTGGACTGTCTGTAATTGGTAACACCATGAGTGAAAAGTCACCTTTGATGAGTGTGTCATTGTTAGTGTTTGGAAAGGAGTGCAGCATTGCTAAGGACCTTTCTTCCCCCAGAGGAGACTACCTTACCCTGTTTTTGTGAGGAACCATGAAGTTGCAGAAACTACATAAAGATGGGGTTCCTGCAGCTTTGTGGTTGCACTCATATAAAAATGGGACCTGGGGATGCATGACTTGTTTAACAACTCAAGAGCATCTGTGAATGAAATTCTTTCAGCGGATGGCTAGCCAGTCATGGCAGAGTTTTACACGTGGTAACATCTTTGTTTCTATTGGTTGCACTGTTCTTGTTCCTCAGTGAGATCTATAGAATTTTTTTTTTCCTTGAGTTTTGTTGATTTTTAACTGCTTGATTTATAAAACTCCCTCATAATATAGAAATTGTCAACATATTGCATACAGAAAATTGTGTAGATACTTCCTTGTAATACAGCTGTGAAGCTGGTATTCAAGCAAAAATTTCTTATAGTATCTTATGTAATCCTTATATGTTACTTCCTAATTTCAGGTATGGCAAATGGAACTAGCAAACCTGGTTATATGAACAGTTTCATGTCATTCCTTGAAAATCAGGAACCTGGTGACAAAACTGGTAATGAGGATGAGGAGAGACCAGAACCAAATATCACGTCAGGTATATTAGAGAAATTTTTTATTGTATAATTTTGGTATTTCACTCTCAGCATTGGTACTTCTTCCAAAAGTTCTGCAGGTTTAAGTATTGTGCCTTTCATATCATTGTGAAAGTTTAAAGAAATTTTTTGAAAGATTAGAATATGACTGGTAGTCAACAAACAATTTGATAACACTTAGTGCAGTAGGCTATCTCTCTGGTTTTTCAGAGGTTTATTATATTTTTTTTTTAGGTCAGAAGGATGCCTTTAGCTCCTTATGTACCATTGCTATTCAGCATACATTAATGATAGGTTTGTTAGAGTTTGTAGTGCAACCAGTAGTTGCATATAGGGGCCTTAGGTATAGTGTCCTCAAAATAAGTATGACAATTACCATTTGAAATAAAGCTTTCATGCATGAAATTTGATTTAGTCAAGTCTTATTAATTGCTTATGGTTAGGATGTGTATGTGGCAGCGTGGAACAGATGTAGAAGTCAGACAACATGATCAATTACCGTATGGTATTAAGAATGGAGGGGTGCAGTTTTTGCCTGCAGTTCTTGTGTTTTGTGATGTTTTCACAGAATCTGTTACAGGTGATATTTTTCCTGTACCAATAAGTAACCAAGGATCCTATTAACTTATCCCAGGAAGAAAAGCCTCAGAATCTTGATTGGAAGAAAATGAGCATATAAGAGAGATACCTTGGTGTATTAGCAGGGCCAAGTTTACCATCCTGACACTTAATTTTTCTTCATTCCAATGTCATCCCTCCTGAAAAGCTGGGTTTGGTTGGCCTAGGAAGACCAGTAGGGCAACCGATAACTTGATATGGGTAGGATTTCAACACAATGCTTCATCAGGTTAATAAGCTGCTTTACTGGTCTTCATAAGATTGACCAGATTCAGCTTTTTGGGAAGGGATGATGTTAGTAGGAAGAGAAAAATATATCAGTGGTAAACTCAGCCTGGCCAATATGTCTTGAATTCTCATTTTGCATCCATGCTAGGGTACATGCCTTTTCTTTCTGGGAAATCTGCTTAGGTCCCATTGTTATATACCGGCATATGAATAATATCGCATGGAGTGATATAGAGGCAGTAATATCATTAAACACAAGGTCAGAAGATAAAAGTCACCTCACCCTATGAGTCAATAGAGTGACTGAGGCAGCAAATCATGTCTTCTAACTCGTAAGACTACTATGCTGCCAGACATACAGTATTCCCACCTTAAGGGAATGATAGAATTTGTTTCACAAATAAAACCTCATGTATGAAAGCCTTATTTTTAATGGTAATGGCCTGAATTTTTTGTGAAGACTGCAGCATATACTTGACTGACCAGTAAAGGTCTAGCAGTTGTGATTATATTTAACCTCTCAGCTGCAAATGAGAGACACATTGAACCATTGGTTTGTTTGTGTGTGTAGTCCAGCCTTATAAACATGGTATGATTGGTGAGTGGATGTGGATCAGACTTGCATCACAGGTTGCTTATACAAATTTTTTATGCAATATAGTATTTGATGTGAGGAAATCACAAGGTCTTCTATGATTTATGTGCTATTTAAAGCCTGGACCTCCATGGTGTAGCATTTAGCATTGCAGAATGCAATGCAGTCTCAGGTAACCCAGGGTCGAGTGCAAAGATATGAACCCTGGTTGATGGAGTTGGTCCACGGTCAACCCAGCTGTTCATCCTTCTGTTGGGGTTGATTGATAAAATTGGTACCTAGCTAGAACTAGGATATATATATATATATATATATATATATATATATATATATATATATATATATATATATTTTTTTTTTTTTTTT
>JAYMFT010342582.1:0-23092 GCA_038088735.1 Panulirus argus
TCTTCTTCTTCTTCTTCTTCTTCTTCTTCTTCTTCTTCTTCTTCTTTCTTCTTCTTCTTCTTCTTCTTCTTCTTCTTTCTTCTTCTTCTTCTTCTTCTTCTTCTTCTTCTTCTGTCACAGACAAAAGTCCACATTGAGGCCAGGCCTTAATTGTAATATAGAGAATTATGAAATGGAAAAGAAAAGACAAGGGAAAGTATTTATGAATTTTTGAAAAGTGAAAGACCTGATTTTTGAAATGTGCAAGGTCATAATCATTGGGAAAGACATGGGAAGGTTGAAAGTTCCAAGGCTTCGATGTGTAGGGAAAGAAGCAGGTATCAAAATGGCCCACTCTTGAGTTGCTGATGGCCACACAATAACCATGTGACGCAGCAGCTTGCTGAGTATTGCATGGTCTAGCTAGTGGTGGGGCATACAAGCAGCCAGCTCTTGGGAGCAAAAACCAAAGTAATAGCTATAGAAGAGGGAAAGTGAACCAACATTGCACTGTAGGGCAAGGGGGTCAAGTTTGGAAGTTAACCTGGGACATTTTGTAAGTCGGATCACTTTTGACTCGACTCTGTCACGTAAGGAAATAGAGCTAGAACCACACCAAATGTGAGAGCAGTACTCCATACAAGGATGAATCAATCTCTTGTATAAACAGAACAACTGTTCAGAAGAGAAGTTTCGACATCTAAACAGGACACTCAGTTTAGATGCTGAAATGTCTTCTCTTACTTACAGTTGCTCCATTCATACAAAGGATTAATCCATCCTTGTGCAGAGAACTGCTCTCACGTCAAGGGTGGTTTAGCTTAGCATCCTTACTTGACAGAGTTGAGTCGATAGTAGCCCAACTTATACACTCTCCTAGGCTAACTTCAAAATTTGATCAGTTTGCCTTACACAGTGCTGTTGGTTCACTTTCTGTCTTCTATAGGGATTACTCTGGTTTTTGTTTATAAGAGATGGCTGCTTGTGTACCCCCACAACTAGCTAGACCATGCAATACTTGGCAAGCTGCTTTGTTACTTTATTACTGAGTGGCCTTTGGTAGCTCAAGGGTGGGCTGTTTTGTTAACTGTTTCTTTTCATACACTTTGATACTAAACAACAAGTTTTTCATTTCCTCCAGATTCATAGATACTTTCCTGTGTCTCTTCTTAATCATTTCACTAACCTCTTTATATTTCAATTAAGGCTTGGCCTTGATGTCGACTTCTGTCTGGGACTGAAGCCTCCAAATGTAAAAGAAAAAAATTTTTTTTGAAGAACCGATAAATGTGGGAGAAGGTGTAGCAGCAGTTGTTACTTGCATGGGTACAGAGGATGGAAGGAAAAGGATTAAGTGCAGAGGCCTATACCAAAAAGGGAAGGCAAAAAGGGTGATGATGAGATTGAAGGTAGGGAAGGTGCCAAGAATGGATGTACGTCTGAAATGTTGAAGTATGGAGGAAAAAGTGTAACAGAATGGATGCATTTGATATGTAATTTGGCATGAAAGCAGAAGAATGTGTCCGAGGATTGAGTGAAAGCTATTATTTTTCATATATTCAAAGAAAAGGTGCTAAGGATGTACATAGCAATTACAGGGGAATATGTGTGTTAAGTATGCCAGGAAAAGTGTATGCAAGAGCATCAGTTGATAGCTTAATGGAACTAACTGGATGCAGAATAAGTGAGGAGCAAGAAGGTTTTAGGATAGGTAGGGAATGTGTGGATCAGATTTTTGTGGTGAGAATGACTATGGAAAAGTATCTGGTGAAAGGTAAGAAGTTGTTCGTAACTTTTATGGATCTCGAGAAAGCATATAACTAAGTCGAGTAGAATGATGTATGGAATGTGTTAAGGATATATGGGGTAGGTTGACAACTGTTAGATGGTGTGAAAGCCCTCTGTGGAGGAACAGATGCCTGTATAAGAATGGATAGGGAGTTAAGTAAAAGTTTTGGTATACATGTGGGTGTAAGGCAAGGCTGTGTGATGTCACCATGGCTTTTTAATATATATATATATATATATATATATATATATATATATATGAATGGATTGATAAGTGAGATGAAAGCAAAGCTAAGGAATGGGGGTATATAGATGGATTGTGGCAGTAAGGTATGGTGGCTAGTGACAAGCCTATTTGCAGATGATACAGTGTTCTTATCTGAAAGAGAAGAGGAGTTGGAGAAGGTTGTAATTGTGTTTTATGATAGATTTAACCATAGGTGATTGATGGTAAATGTGAGTAAAAGAAAAGTAATGTGTTTGAAATGAAACAGAATGGAGAAATAAATTGTGCAGAGCCCAATAAAGTGAGAGAAGAAAGTGTGCTAAACTGTGTTATACATATGGGTGAAGAAAGACTGGATGAGGTGACAGAATTTAAGTATTTAAGAGCTATATTAAAGTATTTAGTAGCTATATTAGGTCAGTTATTGATATAGAAGGAGAAGTAAGGGAGAGAGCAGTACAGGGTAGAAGAGTCTTTGGGTCCCTTAATAAAGTAGGGTTGAAGTGCAAATATAAAAGTGAATAAAGGATTAAGGGACAGCATAGTCCTGACCCAGACCTGTGCAGCCAAATGGAATGAAGAAAGAAATGAGGGGTGTATGAGAGTTTTTGCATGGCAGGGAATGCAAGGGGAATAAATTGGAGAATGGTAGAGTTGGAAAGATGTAATATTTACAGGTGGTTTGGATAAGAGGAAAGAATGCAAGTTGGAGAGTTTACAAAGAGAATGTATAATAGTGCAATTGAAGGGGTTCATGTAAGAGGAAGACCACTTGTGACTAGTAGAAATAGAGTGGAAGAGTACTGGTGGGAGAAAAATGGTGGAAGAATACATGGGATGGTGTGAGAGGAAGACCACCAGTGACATAGGGAAATCAAGTGGAAAAGTACTGGCAGGAAGGAAATGGTGGAAGAATATGCGGATGGTGTATATGAGGGAGGCATGTAAGGACAGGGATACGTGGAGACTATTTTTGTCATGGCCTACCCTTTGGTGAGAGTTCCCAGAGGAAATGGACATCAGATATATAGATACATGGATAGATAGTCAAAGGAAATTGAGTGAGGGGAAGATAACTAGTTTTGTAGAAGGGGAAGAGAAGGGTGTACACAGGGGAGAGGATCCATGGTGTTGGGGGATTGTGTGTTTGGATTGTACAGCTTGGAGATTTTGTTGGCATGCTCTCCCTTCCAAAGAAGGCAGTTTGCAGGGGGAATTAGATGTTTGAGATATAAATATATAGATAGATGAACTAATTTAGTTAACAGAAATTGAAGTGATTATAGAAATCATTACATCAGAACTGAGACAAATAGTGCAGCAGTTCCTTTGTAATGCCATCGCTGTTATTTGACTCTTTATTGCTGGAGTGGATAGCGGCAGCAGAGCGCAAATATTTCATATAACTTCACCAACAACACTGCTTTCTTTGACGTTCATATTCTTTACCATTAGGCATTTTATGCCCCTTGTGCTGGGTTGCTCTTCATTCATGTTGAATTTTTCCTAAGATTTTGATTCCTGGCACTTGCAAAGAGACACCTGAATTCTTTACAGATTTCAGGACATTCTTCATATGCACATGTTGATGATTTTGATAGCTCTTTTGTCTTTGGCATCTATTTTATACTTAAGATAATCTAAATTATTTAAAGTTTACATGACATTGTTGGAAAAAATTTGGTAAATTATATACCTTTGTAAATGTATATGTTTCAGAAGAGCAAAAAACATGACACTGTTGGAAGAAATTGTTAAGTTGTAAACCTTTTTAAATGTTTATATTTCAGAAGAGCGAAAACTTCGCATAGCTGTCAGCCTAAATAACATTCATACAGTTGAACAGCTGCTGCTAGAAGGTATTAATCCTAAAGTTACTGATGACAAGGATAGGTCTCCCCTGCATATTGCTGCCTCTAAAGGCTACACAGATATTGCACGGTAAGTTTTTTTTTTTTTTTTTTTTTTTTTTTTTTTTAGTGTGGAGTCTGGTATAACCAAGCAATATAAGAGTGGTGTCCTGCATGCACCACAGTGATGTGAACATGTCAAAGGGAAATACAATTGTTATAATTACTTTATTATTGATTCATTAATTAATAATACAACCCTTGGACCCTTAGACTCCATTGCATTAAGTTACATGACAAGATAGTATTTGTTTTTGTCTGTTGAGGATAATACAGCCATGCTGATGGTGCCTTTTTACTCATGGTCATCCCTACTCACACTATATATCATCCTCAAACATTTCATTTCTAACACATCCACCCTCTTCCATTCTTTTGTATTTTGGGCCTTAGGATGGATTGTAAAATATTTTGAATGGCTAGGGCTTGAACATGCTGGAAAGTGAAAGGCATGCATAGGGTAGAGTGAATGATCATGATATGCTGTTTAAGGGACAGTGTTGTCATTGGACTGAAGTTGGGCATGTGCAGTGGCCAGGGGAAACCATAGACAGGTGTGTGGGGCCTGGTTGTGGATAGTGGGTTTTGGTTTCAGTGTATGAAACATGGCAGTTAGATAATGGATATGGGCAAAAGTGGCCTTTCTTTGTCTGTTCCTGGTGCTACCTAACTAATGCAGACAGGGAACAGTGGACAAGTATGAAAAATGATCTGGAGAAAGAATATGATAGGGTTGATTGGTATGGTTTGTGGAAGGTCTTAAGAATATACAGTGTGTGAGGAAAGCTGCTTGAAGGAGTGAGAAGTCTTTATCAAGGTGTAAGGCATGTTTACAAGTAGGAAAAAAGGAGAGTGAATGGTTCCAAGTGAATGCTTTTCTACAGAAGGGTTGTGTGATGTCACCGTTATTGTTTAATTTTTGTATGGATAGGGTGGTGAGGAAGGTAAATGCGAGAGTCATGGAGAGAGTGGCAAGTGTGCAGTCTGTGGGGAATGAGATGGCCTGGAAGAAATACCATAGAGATTGAGTTTAGAATGGCAGAAGGTGTGAGTAAATGAAACGAGGGAAGTATATGAGGAATGGGAAGTATTTGGGGAAGCAGTGATAGGCTGTGCAAGAGATGCATGTGTCATGTGAAAGGTGGGAAATGGGCAGATTAGAAAGGGTATTGGGTGGAGGGATGAAGAAGTAAAGTTGCTAGTGGAAGAGAAAAGAGAGGTGTTTGGGTGCTAATTACATGTAAGGAGTGCAAATGATTGGGAGATGTATAAAAGAAAGTGGCAGGAGGTCAGTGTATATATTTACTCTAACCTGAACCAGGTACCACTTTTATTGACCAACCCCTAGGGGTGGATGAACGGTTTGGTTGACTGTGGAGTGACTGCTGCTACCAGAATTCGAACCCATGCTCTCGACCGTGTGTGGTCTGTGAATGCGTCATGGTCAGGAATGCTAACCGCTACACCATGGAGGTCCATTATTTATGTATCTGTACTGCACTGTGTGTTTCTTGACATTTTTTTCATATATTTGTTTAGAAATGTTAACAGAAATCTTCTCGGAACATAATCCCTATTTCCTTGCTGTATGCCATGGTATGATTGTTTCCCTTTACGTGGTTTTCCATGTATATTGAATTTTCCTGGAGCACATGTACAACAAACTGGGATATCTGTATTTTGTGGTGTAAAGTCCTTTAGGAATTTATTCATTCACTCTTATTAAATGTTGTTTAATCTTATCTTCCTGGCTGTTCTGGTATGTAAGGTGACACAGCCTTTGATTTCAGACTATTACTCCAGTATGGGGCAGACCCAAATCAGCGAGATGGTATAGGCAACACAGCCCTTCACTTGGCAGCATGTACTTCCCACATCCCCACAGTGACTCTGCTTCTAAAGGCAGGTCAGTACCAGAAACACTGTGATAGTAATGATCAGCCTTACAGACATAGGGTATATTAACTGATTGAAGTAAGCTATGTTTATCTCTAATGATTATGTTGTTCAGTACAGTTTTTTTTGTTCGCCATAGGGAATGATTGAATTCCTCCTATATTGATGATGGGGGATTGAAGCCTACACATTCTTCATGTTCAATGATCTTGAGCAAATTATCTCCCTCCCCACCCATGTTCCTGGCTGTTGTGGCCACTCTCCTAATATTCTGGATCTGTTTTTCACCTTAAATCCCTAGTGCTCTAACTGTACGATAGTGTCCCCAGTTGGTTAATCTGACCACACTCTCATAAATATATTTATTTTGATTGCACCTTCCCCACCAGTAGCCCCTTCTATACATAAACATTGGTACCTCAACAAAACTGATTGGAATAACTTACAAAAATTCTTTTCCGACTTTCCCTGGGTAGATTACTGTCTCGTATGTGGTGATGCTTCTCTCTTCATCAGAAGCATAGCAGAGGTTATTCTTGCAAGAATGGAAACATTTATCCCCTCTTCCTCCCAGACTAGTACTTCATCCAATCCATGGTTCAACCGTTCCTCTTTTGAGGCCATTCAGGCAAGGGATCAAGCATATTGGGCTTGGAAAACTCTCCATTCTCTGGCTCCCATTCAGCTTTTATCACTGCCCATAATCGTTGCAGGCACATCATCCGGGAGGTGAAGCATTCCTTTTTTCAAAGGAAGTGCAATAACCTCTCCTCGTCATCCACTGAGAGGATTTTTGTCTTTCGCTAAGGATATCTCAAACAACTTCTTTCGCTCTATCTTTCCTTCACTTTTCCGTCCTGATGTTACTATAGCAGTCAGTCCCATTGACAAAGCAACTCTATTTGGTTCCTGTTTCTCCTCTAACTCCACCTGGGATGACTTTAACATTCCCTCACCCCCTGATGCTCCTCTTACTAATCCTATGCCTCTTCCTGTAATCTCATTTAAGACTGTCGGAAAAGCGCTTTTTTCTGTGGACACAAGCAAGGCTTATGGTTCTGATGGCATCCATCCCCATGTAGTGAAAGAATATGCATCTAAACTTGCACCTGTGCTTGCTTGTTTCTTCTGTTATTGTTTAAATACCAACACTTTTCCTTTTCCGTGGAAGCATGCTTTGATACATCCCATCCCTAAGAAGGGTGACCGTTGTGACCCCTCTGACTATCATCCTATTGCTTTGACATCTACTGTTTCCAATGTCTTTGAATCCCTCCTCAACTCCCATATCCTTAAACACATCAAAAATCACAATCTTCTCTCTGATCACCAGTATTGCTTTTATAAGGCGAGATCCACTGATGATATTCTTTCCTATTTTACTAATGCCTTGTCATCATCTCTGAAAGATTTCGGAGAGTCATATGTAGTTGGCCTTGACATGTCGAAGGCTTTTGACAGGGTACAGCATCAGGGTCTCATCTCTAAGCTCCCCTCTTTTGGCTTCCCTCCTTCACTTTGCTCCTTCATATCTGTAGCTTGTTCACTGAGTTGAGTGGTCAATTCGTAGGTTCTAATGAAAGAGTTCTTTGTAGAGAAGACTATAATGAGGGATATATACACAGGAGCCAGGCAACGCATGACTGTGCGTGTGAAGGGCCTAAGGCTGACTACTGGTTATACATTGCTGTAGAAAATGGAGGCTAGATCTATCTATACGGGAGATACTATTACATATGGTGCATGTTACATATATGTGTCTTTATCTGTCCTGTATCACATATCTACAATATCTAGCTTCCTCTCTGGTCAGTCTATCTCTGTGGTTGTTGATGGATCAGCCTTCCCCCTTTTCTCTGTCAATAACGGTGTCCCTCACGGTTCTTTCCTATACCCTACACTTTTTTTCCTTTTTTTCAATGATTTCCTCTCCTCCACAAATAATCCAATGCACTGGTTTGCTGACAGCAACACTGCATTCATCCACATCCTTCAATTCTGCTCCCTCTTCTCTCACTTGATCTGCATCTCGTCTTAACACAGCTTCCTCAGTAAACCTGAACTTGGACAGGATATCTCTGTGGGGCTGTGGGGTACACAGAATCTCGTTAAGTTTAATGCCTCCAAGACCCAATTTCTACCCATCTTTCTATCGAAAACTCTTCACAACTCTCATCTCTCCTTTGACAGTTCTGTAATTCCACCTCTTAACCCAGTGAATTTACTTGGTATTACTGTAATATCCACTCTTTCTTGGAAACTCCACATTATGGGAATAACTAAGTCTGCTTCTAAGAAACTGGGTGTCCAGTTTAGATGTTGAAACTACTTCTCTTCTGAACAGTTGCTCTGTTTATACAAGGGATTGATTTGTCCTTGTATGAAGTACTGCTCTCACATTTGGGGTGGTTCTAGCTCTGTGTTTTTACTTGAAAGAGTTAAGTCAAAAGTAGTCTGACTTATAAACTGTCTCAGGCTAATTTCCAAACTTGACCCCCTTGCCCTAAGCTGCAGTGTTGGTTCACCTTCCCTCTTCTATAGGTATTACTTTGGTTTTTACTCCTGAGATCAGGCTGCTTGTGTGCCCCCACCACTAGCTTGACCACACAGTACTCGGCAAGCTGCTGCATCACATGATTATTGTGTGGCCATTAGCATCTCAAGGGTGTCCCGTTTTGATACCTGCTTCTTTCCCTACAGATCAAAGCTTTGGAACTCTCTACCTTCTCTTGTCTTTCCCAATAACTATGACCTGGCACATTTCAAAAGACAGGTCTTTCACTTTCTCAAATATTCGTAAATACTTTCTCCTGTCTTTTCTTTTTCGGTTTCACAATTCTCTCTATATTTCAATTAAGGACCGGTCTTGATGTGAACTTTAGTCTGTGACTGGAGCCTTCACCATTAAAAAAAAACATGGATAGTATTCTCTTCCCCCTGTTCCCTGTCCTCAGGATATAGAAAGGAGTTAGGGAATGAACTGCAAATGATCTATGCCAAATACATGGTCATTGATATGACTCATTAGTATGAGGAAGAATAAGCCTTAATATCCTTATGGTACTGTCCCTCCATGTGTTATAAGAATATATGACTAGCTATTCAAAATGTATATCTGACTTTGAAGATTACTTTGCATGTAATTTTATATAACACACCTTTGAAATGTTCCTGGTAGGTACGAATGTGAGGCAGACAGATAACCAGGGTTACTCACCACTACACTTGGCTCGCTCCAAACTTAAACTACTCCAAAGAGATAGCAACTCCTCCTCTCAAGATATTAAGAAGCAAGTTTATCAGGTTTGTATTAGCAGCTCATAAGAAAAGATTATTAGAGTAAATGAAATTCACAAACACAATTAAATGAAAACTTAGCTATGATGGATTCTTTCACCTTCATGACAAATAGTCACAGTCTCCCTCTCTCATAGGAAATAGGGATATCACAGAGGTAAGCTGTTGTAATGCATTTGGGGTTGGAGGTAAGTCACCACCTACCTGTAAGAGTAATTTTTTTTGTTAAAAAATCTGTGCAGGTATAACCCACGCTGATATGTGTTGACCCTTTCAGTCATATGGTTGGTCTATATTTTTTTTTTGTTTTGGATTTCCCCAGCCTAAGGTTTTTTCAAAGAAAAAAAATGGATAGACCTTATAGATGATTCAGCGCATTGTTAAAAGATGTAAAACATCAAAAATGAAAGCTTACCATAGCAAATGTAATCTTTCAAAGTTTCATTAGCATAATGGTAGTTTGTTTGCCTGGTCCTAAGCTTATGTCCTCCATGTGACAGTCCTCATGGGGCCAAATAAAGCTTCATGATCATATCATCATATTCCTCTGTGTCACAGTTTTTTACCAAAATTGCATCTTATTGTTTCTTCCCATGTTGCCAGGCCTTTATGTTTGCAGTTGCTAGACATATGGCTGCCAGATTTTCACTTTGATAAATCCTTTTGTCTTGGTGTTTATGTGGTAAGTGACAGCTGTGAAATTTGAGAGGGTGAATTTTTTACCACTGGTGGCATATGGTATCTAGATATAGCTCATAGCCACTCCAGGAGATTTAACTCTCAGGAGGCAGTTGACCTCATGTGAGACTCTCTTAAGATGGAGTAGTTGACCTCCTGTGAATAACAAATCTTAAAATGGCTGCCTGTTCCTTGATTACAAAATATATAGCCATTAATACTTGTTGTGGTATTGCACACCTTGTTTTCTGACACTGTCATCTAAATTATTTTCCATGACTGTAAAGTATATGTGGAGACATCAGAAATGCCTCTGAGATCTGCACCTTAATGTTGCATAATAAATTTTTGCTGTGTCACTTATACTAGGCAATAGATATTTGTGATGTAAAACCATTAGTAATCATCTTTGTGACAAACACTTACATAAGAAATACCACACAACTCAGCATGGCAGAAAATACTTGTAATGTACCTCATATGCCTGTTAGCAATACTGCATATGTTAAGGAACCTGCAGCACTTGTCCTCAGTGACTTGGAAGGTTGAGTTTTACATCATTTTATTAAAAAAGTTATGCTGTAGTTAACTGAAAGAACAGACTTTAAAATATTTTTTAATGTTTTGAATTTTTGCCTCCAGTGTGCATGAAACCTTAGGGTGGGAAACATCAGCACCTATTTCAAACATTTGTTGATAGGATTGTGGTCTGATGTGTATGATGGATGTGGTTGAGACTGAAAGGGTTAAAGATTTTGTTCATTGGCTTTATAAGTGAACACCGTCCCTAAAAGTATATCTCTATGAAAATTGTAATTCATATGAATATTTGCCATTTCAGTGTTTTTTTATCTCCAGTTTTTACTCATGATGGATTATTCTTAGAGATTAGAAAATATGTAGGTATATAGGTCATGATAGGGAAATTAGAGCAGTCGAGGTAGATACCTTGGGTAGTGTATTTGATATTGGGAGGATAAATGGAATGAAGAATAAAGATGAGAAGGTTATTTGGTTTGAAGAAATCATTAGATTGGTGCATGGATGAAAGTGTTAGGATGATATATCCATGTAGAACATTCATCACATAAAAAGTTGTTCAAGAATATATAAGTAGAAGGTACAAGGAGGAGAGGTGGAAGAATTAGTTAAGGGTGGGGATGCAATGTAATAGATGATGCTAGAAAAGTGATTGGAATCATATGAGGTGAAAAAATTTTGAATAAGGAGATGGTATGAATGGAGGTTTGATCTTACTTAAATCAACTTAGTGAAAAAGTAAAGAATAATCTTATAATTGAGGAAGTCCATGTTTCACTTTAACATATTGGGTGCATTTGAAGGATGAGAGTAAATGAAATTTGAAAGCTCGTGTGTTCTGTGCATGATCTACCCATTAATTTGGGAATGTGGTAATGATAAAAGGTATAGGCAATTTATGTACTACAGTTTCATTGTGCATAATGAATTACTTTAGATTGCTCATAAAAGGTGAGTTTGAATGAGTTCAGGACATTTAATGTTCTTTAAATGCCATCAGATTTGCAGTAAATGCCCAAAATTATATGGAATGCTGCATGCCAAAGGTTTGGCCTTAATTTCAACAGCTTTGTGATAACAGACCAGTATGATCAGGGGCATAACTATCAGTTGTTAACCCTATCATAAAATTGTATATGAATGGGTTAAATGGAAATAAGGCAGATGTTAAGGTATTTAACGAATATAATTCCATATACTTTTTCTTTAGATACTTCTCAAAAACATTTCACCTATGCATCATGGCTTTTAAGATACAGAGGACAGACCAATGACAATGTTTGAGGATGGATAGGTTGATCTTTATGGTAGCAGATGTGACCTTTCTATGGTTGTTCCTGGCGCTACCTCATTAATGCGGGAAATTGCGATCAAGCATGAAAAAGAAAGTTTAGTTCAATGTAATTTTGCATAGTTTTGAGTGTCTTTACTTTTTAATAGCACTTTGATTTTCATACCAATATAAAATGATGTTTAGGAAAATTTATGTAATTTTAGACAAGTGACTAAGCAGTACTCGACAAGTTGCTGCATCACACGATTACTGTGTGGCTGTTGGCAACTCAAGGATGGGCTATTTTGATGACTGTTTCTTTCCCTACACCTCAAAGCTTTGAAACTTACTACCCGTTCATGTCTTTCCCAATAACTATAATCTAGTACTTTTCACTCTTCAAAATTCATTGATACTTTTCCTTGTCTCTTCTTTTTCTCCTTCATTAACGTCTTTATGTTTCAATTAAGGCCCAGCCTCGGTGTGGATTTTGGTCCCTGAGTGGAACCTCCAATGAAAATAAAATGTTAAAGAACAATGCTGATGTTAGGTGTGCATCACTGTTAATGTCATATTTGCAGATGAAAAATATAAACATTAATGAATGCATAGAGGTCAACTTACTCTTTTTTGATAGAATAGGGTACCATTTTATTAAGTAATAAATAAGCTTGCAGATGGAATTGCATCTGATAGATATATCTCAAAATGTTTAGAAGAAAAGTCATAGACAGACACATAGTTATATCAATGAACAAACTGATAATAATATATAAATTCATTTACCTTTCTAATCAGTCATTTCTGTACCATCATAATGTAAGATCTCCACAGACTCAGCAATGTTAAACATGGGATTTTCTAGAATTCTAAACATTATTTTTGTCATTCTTACAGGTTATTGAAATGATGCAAACTTACCTAGAATGCTCTGGAAGTGCAGAGGAGGCAGAGCTGCTTACCTCCTTTACTAGTCAGCTATCTCTCTCAGATTCACGCCAGCAGATGGAGAATGACTTGCAGGCTCTCTTGAACTCTCTGAACGACCTCAGCCTTGTCAAGTCAAAGGCTGCGTGAAAAGCTGGAGCTACACGTGTAGAACTCTTCTGACTTGACCGGGTGTCATGATACTAGTGACAGTGTACAAGGTTGTACAAAGAATTGCTGTGTGGAATTTTACAAAAGACAGAGTGTTATTGAATCAGTAAGTTAGTGCTACAGTGTAGGGGACCCCAGAAAGATGTTTCAGAGGTCTTCTAAAGTTACTGTGTTTTTACACTGTAAACCTGTTGGATTTTTACAAAATAGCTCTTGGTAGCTGACTTATATAGTTGATGGGTAGACTTAAACAGTGCTAAAAAGCACCTGTAAAAGTTACATAATGCTAGTGGAGTAAGATAACAGTAAATAAGCTGCAAGAAGCATGTGACAAAATACTAGAAACTGAGGCTTAAAAACAGAACACACTCCCAATGAGTTACGTGTAATATATGGACTGTGCAAAAAAGTATAATGACTGAATATGAGGATTTTTTGAAATGCTGGAAATCTTCAGATCTTGCAAAGTGAATTTTGAAATATATGAATTGGGAAAATTCATGGTCATTGTTAATGTTTATTTTATAACCTGATTATTTTTGCCTTCATGTAGCAGAGCTTGACAGGTTTTCAATTTTCAGGCTTGAACTTAAAGTATCAACTTAGCAAAAACGTTTGCTTTGGAAAAGATGTTTTAATTATCTTTAGAATATAAATCAGAAGAGTTGTAACATTGATTTCCAATATTGTCTGTGAAAAGTGATAAAGCTTAGCAAGGCTTGAGGTAAGTGACTATGTTTTCCTATTTTTGTATTTGAAAAGTTACTATGAGCATTTTCACTGTTCTTAGAGCTTCCTTTGATAATTTATTTATTTCTACATTGTAATGATAAGGGTATTCTTTTCTTATTATCAGAGATGGCCATTATATACAACTGTGTACATAATGATCAAATGGGTAGTGTTCTTCACTTATGCTTTAAGGAGTCTGGTTATATCTCAAAGCTTTAGCATGACCATGTTCTTTGTAGACATGGTCACTTTGTCTTCCTAGACCTAGGACCTAGTACTTTCTATCCTGAGTAGCTACCCTCCCATTTCTTTTAGCCTGATAGTGGGCTGAAGGTACTTGTATTCATGTCTTGTCCAGACATCATTTTGGACCATAAGTTACATTGTAAGGCAATAGATATTGTGTATAAGCCCAAGTAATCACTGCAAATGACCTGCCACTGATAGTTTGTAATTTATGGACAGCACTCTCAAAGACCTGTTACAATATGCTAAGATAGCAGCACCATGTTTCAGGTTTCTGTACTTGTTAAGTGCCCTTAAGATTATATACATCATCTCACTACCCACGATATAATAGCTTCCTCTTGCAAACATTTAGAGATGGAAAGCTTTGTATTGCCTCTAAATTTTTGTTAATGCAGCCTGGAGATGAGTGAAAATAAGTCCTGTTCATTGTCTCTGTTTAGACATTTGCCAATATAACTTAATCTTTAGTGAAAGATGTTTGAAGAATATAGAGCATTCTTTGAATGAACTAACACAGTGCATCAAAGCTCTAGCCTTAACCTGTTGCCAGCTTAGGTGGATATAGATTTAGTTTTGTGACCTGATATGAAAATTCTAATGTATTTTCATATGAATGAAGCTTGGATGAATTCAGAAGTAGTAACTACAGCTCTGTTACATTTCCAGAGCAGTCAAACTGGTCAGGTGCAGCAGTAGATGCTATAGCCATGGCACAGATTTGTTAGAATTGATTGGCTCATTTGATGAGTTTGTGAAATTGAGCAGCCAGATTTCAAAAAATTTTGAATGTGTTGGAAATGAAGCTGCGAGAAATCTTAGTAAGACTGGTATTATTGTAGTTTTTGCCAGTATTTACAAAAGAATTCAGACAACAGCAGAGTATTAAATATCCTTTTGAGGCTGTTTGTGATAGTAGAAGAGTTCAGAGAGATAGAGCTTAGTGTGGCAAAAGAAGAAAAGCAAACAAATGACCTAAGGAGAAATACCTGTACATTTGTAATTAAGGAGGTACAAATAATGTCACTTGTTGGCTGTAAGTGAATTATTTATTGAATCATTTCTCAGATATATCTATGATGTTGCTTTCAACTATTTTTAGTTGATAAATCATGATAAATATTAATAGTCCTGTTGAAAAAAAAGAACATTGCCTCATTTGCAGTAAAACATTTACCAATAAGTATTTATCCATTACTTAGAGGGAAGTGAGGTAATAGCCTGAAATGACAGCTTAGCTTGAGATTATCATAGATTTTGATAATTTTGAATACCAAATTATATCTTATTTTTTATATGTTTTTAAGTTAAATCACTTTAGGTTTTCTAGCCAATTGTCATAGTAATTGTTTCTCAGTTTAGGAATCATCTTGGTAGCACACTGCTGTTCTTTTTATGTTCTGTCTCTTTTTCAAGCAGGATGACCAAAAGTGAACAAACTATTTAAGGTGGGAATGCATCACTGAAATGTAAAGAGTGGGATCCGCCTACCCCAATAGACACAACAGTAACAAAGCATAGCCATACTGAAATGCCGCAACAAGCACTTGAACAACCGCCCTTACATGGCACTGCACCCATCTGAAATTACGCTCCTTGCATATATACAAGTTACACTTTCTCATCTACACTCTGGACACCACCCATCTCTGCAACATTAAATGCTGATTCAAGGTATGCCAGAACTCTTCATTCCCATGATGCTGCTATCACAATGATGAAAGTGAAAACTAAGAGCTCAGTAACTCTAGACCACCCCCCCAGATGGACATACATTACTTTTATTATATTTGAGTGCTGAGCAAATGGAACAGAATGTCTGAGAATGTGACTAATGCAGACAGCATTACATAAATTTAAGAGGTTGCATGATAGTAGAGAATTTTCAAAAGATGGGGGCCCCAATGAGTATAAAACTCTCTCCCTGTATAGTACAATAGGTAAGTACTACACTTTTTTACTGGGGCTCCTATTATCAACATATACAATATTTTTCAGATCTGAATTAAGATTAGCTTGACTAAGAGCAAGATGCCACTTTGTTTTCTCTCTCACTATAGAAGAGTGTGTTCCCTAGAATACCATATTTGGCATAGAATTCCTCATATTCTGATATTTAACCAGTGTTCAGACTAAGTTTAAGCAGTAGCCCAATTGTTTCTGTCTCATGTAACATGTTTTAAGGTGATAAGAATATTTGTCAAGATCAAATGAGGTATAGCAACTAGAGCTTTTTTTGCTAATTTGCTAAGGATTTTTCAGAGGGACACCCTGACACAGCATTGTATGTTTGGGTCTGTTTGACTTTGTTGGTTATCAAGTGTGTCCTGGGATCTAGGGAGATGCACCCTTTGTTTGCTGCCATACCAGTAATAATATTATTCCACTCTGGGCTGTCCACAAGTATAGAAAACACTCTCTTCATTAGCAGGATAGGAAACGAAGCGTCCACCACTCTTTCAGTATGGCCTGTCTTCCTTCATAGCTGCTTTAGATATATTGGAAGTGTTTGATAGCTGTATGCAGAAAGCTTTTCATCCCCTTAAAACAATATTTTGGCAGATGTACTTAAAGCCTTATTTCCAAGTCTCCTATCAAAATTGCATCGAAGTTATTACAGTGAAGAAAAACAGTTACCTATGCAGTTGCTCCCCTGCCCCCCTTTGCTGAAATGCATTTAAGGCTTACTGATGTCATATTACTCTAGATAGTCAATTTTAGATTGAACACTTGACTTTGGTTTACTTCAAGACCTAGCCCTTTGGCAGTAGTATAGTTATGGCAGTAGCAGTGATAGTCCCTCCCCCTTTTTTTTTGAAGGCTCCAGTCATGGACAATAGTCCACATCAAGGCTGGGCCCTAATTGAAATATATAGGGAATTGAGAAAGGAAGATAAAAGACAGGGAAAGTATTAAGAATTTTTGAGAATGTGAAAGACCTGTCTCTTGAAATGAGAAGGTAGAGAGTTCCAAAGCTTCGACGTGTTGGGAAAGAAGCAGTTATCATTCCTTCAGATACTGAGGTAGCTTTTGACTAAGAAGGGGCTGAAAAGTGGGTTATGAAATCCAAGAGAGGATTTATTTATCCCATGTTGATATATTAGAAAGAACTAAATTTTGTAGGGTACTCTTTAATTGATACTGCATACATTGTACAAGTGTCTTTTTCATTACTTCATATCGAACTCACAATGTTTTATGGAGATTTTTTGGCTCTTTGCTCCAGTTAGATTATCAGGTCATTATTTTAAAAAACATTTTTCCACCCTAGTCAGTGATATTCAGGGCAAGCCTTTTACTTTTCTAGTATCCTTTTATGACCTTATATAGGGAGAATCTTTGATGCACTAATGATTACACAGCCCCTCTTGACTCTATCACATAAAGGAGGTTTGTTTTTATGGAATTCCATGTTCCATAAATATGATTACTTCATTACACTAGGCCTTTCAGAGGATGGTGCTACAGATGCCATTCTTGATTTAGTCTGTTGACATGAGTGAAGGTTCTGCCCATTATTAGTATTGTCCTCTCTTAAGCTATCATTATGATATATTCATCACATTCAGGAAATGTAACTGTACCGATAATGCACAATCTCAACCAATTTTGTAAGTTGCTTTTGTTTAGGCTGAATATTGATGTCAGCACCAGCAGTTTATTTCATTGGAACTTTAGGTTAGTATGCAAATTGGTGAAGCGCTGTTGCATTCCTCGTTTGATATGAAATTCTTGTTTGCTTTTACTTCTAAATGAATCGGAAATTACTAAATCCATCCCTGAAAGTTATTCATATCTTTTTGATCTTTCATGACATAAGGGTGATATGCACTCCTGAAAACCAAATTTTGAAGTTTAAGAATATTAGAATTATTAGGGCCCAGTTAGTATCATTTTTCAGCCTTTGTGAGAAATTTTCACAGACTTAGAAAATACTTAATTTTATATTCTGATTCATTTGAATTATTTTGAACCTCATTGCCTTTCCATCCTTAGAGCCTTCTCCATGTACATCCCTTTAGCATTTTGCTACATGAGAAATCTGAATAAGCTGTTGTGTAAATGATATTTTGGATCTTAACAATTGAGGCACTCTTTTGTAGAAGAGTTTCAGGAACTTTTGCTTCTTAGATGTTTTAAGTCTTGCTTATTCATCCCAAAACTTTCATCTAGCTAAACAGCAGAGGATGATACAGTTAATGTGTAGAACTTCATTCAAGAAATATATCCACAGGTGGCATCTGGAGTAAATGGGATCTCCAGGACCTACCCTTAATCTTGCATGTTTATCCCTGAATTTTCTTGTGGCTAGCAGCTAAAGTTCGCAGGAAATCTGAATTTTGTTGATACTATACTTCAGTGTTATGCTGATGCTTTCTTAATAATATATTTGCATAACTTCTGGAACTCACAGATTAGCAGCGAGATGTTAGTTTGTGTTCCCAAATGAGAATTTTTCATGAACACTGGCCTCAGTCAGGAATGTAGGTCTTTATATTTGTGTTTCAGGTCAGTCCTCAAATTTGCAAGATTTGTCGGATATTGGTCACTTCCTATTAAGGCTTGGGGGGCTTGACTTTGTATACCTACTTCAGGGGACATGAGGATTCTTTTGGAAGTCTACTTCAGGGAACATGAGGATTCTTTTGGAAGTCTCAACATATCTCCTAAGTGAAAGGAAAGATTCTTCAGGATCTTTTGGTCATCCTAGCTTGACTCAGAAGTCAGAGGTCAAATGTTATTAGAACCAACAATTTGCATTTTGAATATTCTTCCTTTTGGTCATCCTAGTTTGACTCAAAAGTCTGAGGCCATTGCTATTGGAGCCAACCATATGCATTTTGATTTTACCTCCTGTTTAGGAGATAGTTTGTTTCTTGTTTCTATTCAGGCAAATTAAGTGTTAGGGAGATGCTTGTATTTAATGAAGTCCCTTTTTTATTTTAAAGATGTGAGGGGGTATAGATTCACATTACAGCTGCCATACTTTCATTAAAGAGAAGTTTATCTTGCACCTTTTAGGAAGAGACTGTCACTGATGTTTGTATGCTGTAATTGGAATGTTGTAGGCTATGTATGGAAAGAACAAACATTTATGGTATAGAGAAGAAATTTCATAAGTGGGAGGTGTACAAAATGAATGAATAAGAGAGGTGGTGCTTGTTTACACAGAAAAAGTTAGGGGTCTCTTATGTAATGTGGAAAACTGTTGTCAGATTGCTCTTATTTTCCTTTTTGTCTGTTGTCTGTTGTGGTGGATGTTCCTTAATTCTTTTCTTCTATATTGGTTAAGGTAACCAAGCTCCTCAACTAAAAAGGTAAAGGAAATCAAGTTGCTCTATTTTTTCCAGTTCTGGTCACATTGCTGCTCTAGCCCATAAATTGCTCAAGAGAGCTTAAGGGCGTGTCTCCCATTTGCAAAAATATAGAGAATCAAAAATTTTTTCATTACAGAACATAAGTATATTATCTGTAGGTAAAAACCCTGCAAAAGTGGTTTAGTGAACTTTTCTCTGCATTGGTGAGGAAGGACTTTGAATGGACTGCATTGAAGTGTGGAGGTGTCCAGTGTATGATAATTGCTTTTGATAGGAGAGATCTCTCATAAATATATACATAAGTATGTAAACTTAAGCACAATGCACAATTTATGTTGCTTCTCATGTGTTTATTTGAATTGCATATACTAATTGTACTACAAATGCATTTTCTATGTAATTTTTATCTCTGATTACACAAAACTTTATTTAACTTAAATGAATGAACAAATAATTGTGTTATTACTTACCCAGTTATGATAAAAAAGATTTATTACCAGAATTAAGCATTGATACAAAAGTGATTTTTTTTTTTCTAAAATCAACTAAATTTTCATTAGTTGATTTACTTGGGGAGAGAAAGATGGAGCTTCTATAATATACACCTTTTATGGCAATATATATATATGGGTGATGGTGGCATGTGATATTATTTTCCACCATGGCCGGAGAATGCCAGTGATATCTTTGGATAATTGGTGGAATCAAACATTAGTTGGGAATTCAAATAATGTTAATAACAGCAGTGAACTGTGGATTGTCAGTTGATGATGATAGCAGTTTTAGAGTTAGGGCTGTAAATATGTTTTCTGCTGAGGTGAAGTGTTTATGAAAATTTCTTAGCCCAGTTGAAGGGTCTAATGGCTTTTTGTTTCATTGTAATAACTTGCATCTTTGTGTTTGGATTACTTGGTCTCATCTCTAAGTTTTGATAGGTTCCTTGTTTTACTTACAAGATTATTTGGAAGTATTTGCATTAGTAGCTTGGCATTGCTGCAGTGTTTGTCTTCAGTTTAGATTGATTGATTATTAATATTATATACCATTTCAACGTTTGTCTTCAGTTTAGATTGATTGATTATTAATATTATATACCATTTCAATGGCCAAGGTCATTAATGGTACACTGGTTTAAAAGGTTATTGGTGTGACGTATAGTTTATAATTTTTTCTTTAAAAGTACCATATATTGTGAAAATAATTTCTTGTATTTCTAGGCTTACCATAAAACATTTTTATGGGAATTTTCATCATTCTTCCTGTTATGTTGCCATTTTTTTTTCTTATATACAAATGTTCTTTATACATCATCACCCTCTTTCAGTTAGGGAACAGCTTTGCTCAAAGTCTTGATGTTCTGCTTTTAAGTCGCAAAATTTATGAAGTTGCAATATCAAAAGTTGTGATTGATGGCTGCGATTCCCCATCAATAGTCAGAAATCCCTTGCACATGACAGGAGTGAACCTTACACTGGTAGGAAATTGAGAAAAAATATTACCATTGAAGTGAAACTAGATTTTTTTAGATTGCCAAGGTGCATGTAAAAGAGCAGTGGACACTGGGTTTACCTCCCATGTCTGTAGGAAACAGTGGTAAAGCAGACAATTGGAACAAGTTCTTAATTTATGACACCATTATATACTGTTATTATCAAACCAAAGCAGCAAGAGAGGCCACAATGGCTTACACATCAGTTTCACATATACATGGGAGAATAGTATCTAAAAAATTTGTGTGTGAAATCATATGACACCACATACAAAAGATTTTGAGAAATGCTCATTGGTCTGGTCTCACATTGGAAGCCCTGCTTTCTTGATATTGAAATATATTGATAGCTAGCAGTATTTCATGTTTGCCATAATAATTTGTTTATCAATTTCATATTTTGATGGAGATAACCATAAGCTGTGACTACCATGATTATTGGGAAATTTACCTTATTCCTGTTTACCAAACCTACTGAGACAACACAAGTTGTATTGATCATTTCAAAATTTGTAGAACAGGACCCATCTGGGAAGATAAAATTTTTTTTACCATGTGTTTAAGTTCACCCTCAGTTTCGTTTTGATAGTCCCGCCCATTTGTTTGCCTTACTCTACCACTTGGCCCTCTACTCATCCCACTTTTATTAGCAAGATTCACAACCATAACTGGTAAGTGTTCTTGCTATTTGTATTTTATTCTACAACAACATAAATTTTTTCATCATACTTATTGCCATTTCTTGCATTAGTGAGGTGTGCCAGAAACAGATGAAGAAAGGCTGCATTTGCTCACATCCATTCTTTCGCTGTCATGTTTAATGCACAGGAATCACACCTTCCTGTCCACAACCAGGACCACATACCTCTCCATGATTTGCCCTGGACTGGAGAAACCATGGGAAGGTCTGTAGGGTCTGGATGGGCATATGAGACATATTTATCTATCATTTTGTTTATCTACCTGATGCCTGTTCCCTCGAGGAGCTCTCTCAAAGGGTTGGCCATGGCAAAAGAGTTTCCATAACTAGTGAACTCCAGTGCCACTTCATAGCTAAGATGCTAAGTTATATATACATTCTGTGTGGAAAGTAGAGGTGCAAGGAGGGGGGCCAATGGTTGTATTTTCCACCACAACCAATTTTTTTTATGTTCCTTCCTGGGCTTTCCGGGATGTGAGATGTTCAGTTTATGTGTCTGACAGCAATGTGTAGACACTTGGCAACTCATTGTACATCATAGGGGACCATCAGTGGGCTTCTGGTAGCAGTAAAGGGAGGATTTTTTTTTGTGTGCGTGTGTGTGACACGAAGCCAAGTTTTTGCTCTGTTCATGGTAGCTGATCCCACTATTATGTCCACCAGAAATCCCTTTGAGAGTTACTACCAAGGAAGATATAGCAGAAGTGATATCCTTACTCAAAGAAAAGCATAAGCTAAAGGATTTAGTGACCCATACAGATGTGTGCTTGCAAAGTGTACAGAGGTTGGTAAAGAGGTACAAGGAGCTTAGGGAGGATGCATTACTAGCTCCTTTTCCCAAGTTTGGCTGGCAAAATTACTATTTTCATGGACCCTAAAGTGATTTCTTGCCAGGTTAAAGCTAGCCCCACAATCACAGGGACAGAAGTGAAGGAAAAAAACCCATGTTTCCTTGGCCGTGTCTTGTTGAGGTGCTTGCAGTAGGCCCTTCATGATGACCCACAAGAAGCAACCCCTGATAGTGCAGCAGAAGGAGATTAGAGTTAAGTTTTCTAAAAAAGTACTGTGTTTGGGATTTAGAAACATGTAGAACTATTTTTTGGTTGGATGAGGCTACTTTTACTGTGACACCAGCTGCCACACTTAGACCCACACCTCCCTCAGTATACAATTAAGACTGTAAAGCACTGTGTATCACTAATGGTTTGGAGATGTTTCAGTTATCATGGTGTTGGGGAGCTTGTAATTCTTCATCAAAGTGTCATGATGAATCACTTCAATAATTTGGAACTTCTTAGTGATGTTTTACCTGATTCATTTGATAAACAACAAGCCAAGATTTTTATGCAAGACTGTACCCCTTGTCACCACCAAAAGTGTAACCCAGTGATTAAAAGATTGAGAAGTGCCTTATTTTAGTTACTGGCCAGGTAGTAGCCCAGATATCAGTCTTACTAAGAAACTCTGGTCAATTTTCAAGAGCCACTTACATTACCATTAAAATTCGTATGTCCTAAAGCTAGAAGTGGCCATTAAATATGTCTGAACTTCTTTATCACTTGCGATCTTCCACAGGCTATCTGACAGCACCTCTCAAATGCTTAAGGATTTTCTGAATGCAGGGGTAAGTGTTATTTTCTCTTATTTATGTAACTGAACCATATAAAATATGTTTTTGTCAGCTTGTGCCTATACTTTCCCCATGGGCTATATCTTTTTTTCATACATATTCGCCTTTTCCCGTGTTAGCGAGGTAGCGTTAAAAACAGAGGAATGAGCCTTAGAGGGAAAATCCTCACTTGGCCCCTTCTTTGTTCCTTTTTTGGAAAAGCAGAAACTAGAGGAGAGGATTTCCAGCCCCCCGCTCCCTCCCCTTTTAGTTGCCTTTTACGACACGCAGGGAATACGTGGGAAGTATTCTT